>MU771802.1:119287-212468 GCA_026770625.1 Nicotiana glauca | reverse complement strand
TTTAAATTTTGTTCTACAACTAATTAATACCTAATTAATACTAAAATTATGAAATTAAAATCCCTAATGCAGGTGCGTATTTTTGTATTTTCATATGAATTATCATGCAATCACTTAACACAAAATTCAACAAAATTCGTAAAAATTATAAAATAATAAAGAAATCAATTATTTGAAACTTTTGGAATAATTTGCTTAGGGCAAAAATCACGTGCTTACAGTTAGCCTTTCCCCGATTATCCCTAATAGCTCGAGCCCGAGCCCAGGAATCAACCTCAAGGCCTCGCATCGGACAGTCTGAGGCCTAAATAGCTAACTCCTCGGTTTGATTATAACTCTATTTTAGCTCGCATTTCGTCCTTAAACTTCACATACCTAGTATCAACTTCTTAATAACTAGCATAAAAATAGATCACATATTTTTAGAGTCACATCAACAAATTTAATTGTTATTACCATTTTCACTGTAAACAAATAGTGAAAACCAAAGCAGGTGCATGACGAGATAAATTAGTAAACCTCATAGAATACACGAACACAGTCATACTCCCCTATCGTAACTGCTCGAACTTAGTGTGAAGTGCATTCCTGAGGTTTTGCCGAATTAACCCCCTCAAGAAGTGATCATTAAACTGAGTCCAAGTAAATGGCACTATGCCAACTGGCCTACTCTCCTCATAAGTCTACCCCCTCTATAGGTCAACCCTGCTAACTGGAAAGTAGTAAGGTCAACCCTGCTTAACTCTACTATGCTCATAGTACGCAGAATACGGTGACACTAGTCTAAGAAACCTTCTGCATCCTCAGAAGCTCCACCATTGAAATGAGAAGGATGATACTTCTTGAACCTCTCTAACCTCTTCTCTTTCTTTGTTGATACAACTGGCCTGACCTCGGGCTGAACCACAATCACATGATGGACTGACATATCACCTAGAGCCTGATCAATATGAGTTTGCTGCTCTGCAGTATGGGCGACGGGAGTCTATGATCCTCCCTCAGATTATGAAGTAGTTAGTGCAATTGGTATTAACCCCTCCTAATCTAAGGCAGAAAATAGGCTCAAAATGTACGCTAAGGTCTCCTGAAGTTTAGGGGTAGAAATAGGTGCCTCCGGTTCCTGCTCCCCAACCGGAGCTACTGGAGGCTCCTTAGTCGTGGACCTAGCACGACTCATTGCTACGACACATGCTTCACCTCTAACTTGGCTCTGCCATGACCTCTTTCAACACCGATACTGGGGGCAACATCATCTGTAACTGAAGCTTGTATCCTCACCATTTGTGAGAGAATAAAAGGATAAAGGCACAAACTCCAACAACAACAACAATAACAACCCAATATAATCCTATTTAGTGGGGTTTGGGGAGGGTAGTATGTACGCAGACCATACCCATACCTTGGGGTAGAGAGGCTATTTCCAAATAGACCCCCACATCCTTCCCTCCAAGAACTTCCCACCTTTCTCTTGGGAAGACTCGAACTCACAACCTTTTGGTTGGAAGTAGAGGTTGCTTACCATAAGATCAACCCCTATTGTCGTAAAGGCACAAACTCCAAAATCATAAATTCGTATGATAAGGAATGAAATAAGTGAAATTTGCTAATAGTTTTGTAGTCTCTCAAAGATAAGTAGAGACGTCTCTATAATGATCCGCAATACTCAACTAAACTTGCTTATAATTTATAGAATCTATATATAACAATCCATACGGTCGCTTTAAGAATTAACGCTCGATCTGCTATTAACTGCATTTCTTGTGTTTGTTTTTGCTATTGTAAGTTGCCAAAAGGATTTATTTGGAGTTTCTGAGAGTTTTGGGATACTTAGTCCCTAAATGAGAGTTTGAGTTGTATAATTTGTACCGTAGTTGGATTAGTGTGAAGACGACCTTAGAATGGAATTATGTTGGTTCCATTAGCTCGTTGGGTGATTTCAGGCTTAAGGGCATGTTTGGATGGTATTTTGGAGGTTCGTGGCTTATTTAGGCTTGAAATGCCATAAGTTGAATTTTTAAGTTTTTGGTTCGATACTGAAATTTTGATATCGGGTTCGGAATGGAATTCTAGATGTTGGAGTAGCTCTGTAGTGTTGAATGTGATGTGTGCGCAAAATTTTAGGTCATTCAGACGAGGTTTGATAGACATTTTTTATCGAAAGCGTAATTTGAAAATTTTTGGGGTTCTTATGTTTGAATCCGTGGTTATTTTGATGTTTCGATGTTGTTTGAGGTGTGTTGAAGATTTGTATAAGTTTGGATGGTGGTATATGACTTGTTCGTGCTTTTTGTTGACGTCCCGGAGGCCTTAGGATGATTTAGGATGGTTGATGGAAAGATTTGGAATATCGAGTTTCAGCTGAAGTTATGACTGCTGTCATAACCACATATGCGGTTGAGAGACAGCAGGTGCGACTCTCACAGATCCGGAATCAAGCCACAGAAGCGACAAGATGAGGAAGTGTTGAAACCATAAAAGCGAAAGGTGGACCACACCTGCGTGACCGCATATGCGGATTCTGGGTCGCAGGTATGGTGAAGAGGATTTAAGTGGAAACTGCAGATGTGGTTCCCCTGAACACAAAAGCAATATCGTAGATGCGGAGGGTGGATTGCAGATGCAGATTTGCTGGGCAGAAAATGAGAATTCGAGGGTTTAGTTTAGAAAAGTTGGAAATTAATTTGGAGCTTGAGAGAGGGAAATTTTGGGAGGATTTTGAAGAGGAAATCAGTGGGTAAGAATTCCTAATCCCTTTCTAGGTTTATTCTTATAATCTAATCTTAGTTTGGTCATTTAATTTGGGATTGGAGATGAAAATTGGGGGAAAATTTGGAGAAAGTTCTTAGACCTAGATTTCGAGATTTGATTGGAAATTTGACATTGGATTTGGATAATTTGGTATGCATGAAGAGTATGAGGATTCTAAAAATATAAATTTCACCCGATTTCGAGACGTGGGCCCAAGGGGCATTTTTGTTATTTTACCTAATTTTGCGTATTAGCTTAGAATTTATTTGTTGAATCAGTTACTTGAAGTGTTATTTATATTATGGAATTGAATTGAATAGATTCGGGCCATTTGGAGTCTAGTACTCGTGGAAAGAGCGTGGTTTCAGGTTGATTTTGAGCCGGTTCGAGGTAAGTGCCTTGCCTAACCTTGTGTCGGGAAAACTCCCATTTGGATTTCATGTTGTTTATTTCATAAAATGTCCTGTACATGAGGTGACAAGTGCGTACTTGTGCTAATTGTTGAAAAATCATGTTTTCACTAAGCAACTTAAATTGTGTTTTTTTCCTTTCTTGATTATACTTCTTGAAACTTAAGCCTACTGTTAACTTAGAGGAGAATGTCTAATTGACTTAAGTACTTTATTTGCTTAAACTGCCTTATTCGTATTATGTGAAGCATGCTAGGTTAGAATTATATGTTTTACCTTGGTATGAAGTTGAGTTTAATTGAGTATCCTTCGTGTTGTTGTTGTGTGATTACTTAGGGACTACGGGATAGTCCCCCGGGAGATCCCCTGTACGTACTTTGATTTGGACTGAAGTGCGGGATACCAAGAGATCCCCAGCACATATATTGAGGATACTTAGAGATCCCTGGGATACCAAGAGATCCCAGAGTCGAGAAGGTCATAAGCAACGCCTGAGGACAATACTTCAGACTTTAAGAAAGAAAAAGTTATATTCTATGTTCTCGAAATGTGAGTATTGGTTGGATTCCGTGGCATTCTTGGGTCACATGGTTTCTAGTGAGGGGATAAAGGTGGATCCGAAGAAAGTAGAAGCAGTTTAAAGTTGGCCCAGACCATTCTCGGCGATAGATATTCGTAGTTTTCTTGGCTTGGTAGGTTATTACCGTCGATTTGTTGAGGGGCTTTCATCTATTGCAGCACCTATGACCAGGTTCACCTAGAAGGGTGCTCCATTCCAGTGGACGGAAGTGTGTGAGGCGAGCTTTCTGAAGCTCCAGACAACTTTAACTACAACCCCTGTTTTGATATTGCCTACAGGTTCGGGGTCTTATACTGTGTATTGTGATGCCTCGAGGATTGGCATTAGAGCGGTATTGATGTATGAAGGTAGGGTGATTTCCTATGCATCCAGATAGTTGAAGGTACATGAGAAGAATTATCCTATCTAGATATCGAGTTAGCTGCTATTATTCACGCCTTGAGGATCGGGCATCATTATTTGTACGGTGTGCCTTGTGAGATTTATACTGATCACCAAAGTTTGTAGCATACGTTCAAGTAAGAGGATCTTAATTTGCACCAGAGGAGATGGCTAGAGCTGCTGAAGGATTATGAGTTCAAAACTTGAATATATTCCTCTGGTATCCAGGCGGGCTCCTAACTTCAAAACTTGAAATGTATTCCTCTACTATACAGGCGGGTTCCTGACTTCAAAACTTGAAATGTATTACTCTACTATACAGGCGGGCTCCTGACTTCAACTTGAAAGCATTCCTCTGCTATCCAGGCGGGTACCTTGACTTCAACTTGAATGTATTCCTATGTTATCCAGGTGGGCACCTGATTTCAAAATAAAGCAAAGAATTTGAAAGCTAAACTTAAATTATACTCCCTTGTTCTCCAGGCGGGCTCCTGATTGCTGTGCTTGAAAGTATTCCCTGCTCTCCAGGTGGGCTCCTGACTTCAAAACTTGAAATGTATTCCCTGCTCTCCATGCGGGCTCCTGACTGCTGACTTGAAACGTATTCCTTGCTCTCCAGGCGGGCTCCTAACTTCAAAAAATAGATAAAACAAAGAAATTTCCTGCCCCAGTTTGGTAGTTGGGCACATGGGTGAGTGTTCAACTGAATCATTCTACCAACTATTACTAAGAACTTGAAAGCTAAATCCTATTATCCAGGAAGGTACTGACAGCTGAAAATTATAGATCTAGGTTGTATCTTCTAAAGGTATTACTTCCACTAAATCATGTTATCTACGAGGATTTTTAAACTACATCCTATTATCCAGGAAGTTCGTGACAATCAAAATCAAGTCTTGTCCTAAAAATCGATACCTTTACGACTGAATTATACTACCTTATGAAAGAATTTATGCTACACCTTGTGATCTAATGGAAATCTTAAATTTAGGTCCCATTATTTAGGAGGGTCCTGAAAACTCCTAATTGAATCATATCTTAAACATGTAGACCAACTTATATTCCACTGAGATACATTTGTGCTAAATTATGCTACTCATTATTGTTTTGCGATTTAAACTAGGTCCCATTTTCCAGGAGGGCCCTGAAAGTTTACAGTCAAACCTGTTTTGGTGCTTGCTTTTCCTTGCGGAGAGTTCCTCCGAAACAAACAAATTTTCTGCCCTTGTTTCAAGCAAAGAACATTTTGTCAGTTTAAAATGGTGGTTAGCTGATGGAGTTCTTGCTGAATATCTTTTTGCTGCATTGTTTTTTTTTTTACTGGCTTCCCCGAACCAGCCCTGAAGCACTTGACTTTCTGAATGACTTTCAAACCCCCTGACCTTTGACGACCCAAATGATCTATACCCCTGCTATTTTTTCACACCTCTGAACCCTTTATCTGAACCATTGTATTTCCCACGACATCACCAAATCATTCCACCAATGAAACTTCCGGTGATTCCCTTTATCCCACCTTACATCATGTTGTCTTTGATATGCTTTGACCACATTGTGCTTTACAATTTTGGAAGTTGGTAGTGAGCTTTGAAATCCTTTTCCACTTGATTTGAACAAGACTGACATTGAAACATCTTAGACAGATAAACCCCAAAATAAAATGAAATGAAATGATTTTACAAGTTAAGGATAAGAAGAATCCAAAATCGGATGACCGCTAAAAAAACTTATCTGACCGGAACAGTTAGTACCAATGATCATGACATGCATTTTGGTCTAATCGGCCCAATCTTTCAACCAATCAACTTTCAGTTGCCATACTCTGTTGCCCTAGAATCTCCATGGCCTGATTACTTTACCCAAACCTTGACCTTGTTCATCCTGCGGTGCCTTGAAACAGTTTTCCACCAACACACCTCTCTCATTTGTTCACTTATTAACTCACTTTCTCCTCAAGTTGCCCGTGAGGGTTTTCACCAATAAGACTCTCTCATTTTAATTTCTCTCAGATTCCGTCACCTTACGGTGCCCGTGAAGGTTTTCACCAATAAGACTCTCTCATTTTATTTCTCTCAGCTCCCGTCGCCTTACGGTACTTGTGAGGGTTTTCACCAGTAAGACTCTCCCATTTTTTGATTTCTCTCAATTCTCGTCGCCTTACGGTGCTCGCGAAGGTTTTCACCAATAAGACTCTCTTATTTTATTTCTCTCAGCTCCCGTCACCTTACGGTGCCTATGAGAGTTTTCACCAATAACACTCTCTCATTTTTTGATTTTTCCTACTTCAACTAGAGTGTTGCCCCTGACATGAGTTACCTTTACCTGCTCGACTTGGCATTTCTCGAAGACTGATCAGAAAGTCTTTCTTTGGACCGTAACATGGGTTTTTGGATGGGGTTAGAAAGCAAAGGTATAATAGGTTCAAAACATTCAAATGGGTTAAAAATTACAACTTTCAGAATTAGATTTCTCACAAAAACCACAACTTCTTCCCCAGTTTCTTGCTTGGGAACATTTGGATTTTTGTTTTGATGAGACCGAATCGTGAGGCTGCCTACGTATCCTTAAAGGAATCAGGTCGAACGTAGTTCATGTTATAGAAATTGCTTTGTTGTTGTGATCTTTTCTTTGTTTTTTTTTTCTTTTTCTTTGTTTTCATTTTCTTCTTCTTTTCTTTTTCTTTTTCTTTCTTCCTTTTTCTTTTCACTTACTTATCCTCCGCACTTGCGTTTTTGAATTGTGCCATTGATTCCGAAAGTGGGGTATGAAAGAAAATAAATAAGATTCAAAAGGGGTGACAAGGGATAAAGTCTTTAGATAGCAGAACAAAACGCCTTCGTCATTTCAATCTTCAAAATATGCCAAATATAAGCAAGTACGATCTTACAAAGAAATCATACATAGTATCTCTTGACTGCATCAGAATTCATAGACATTTCCACACACTTGCCTTCTATATCTGTTAAATACAATGCACCGTTGGACAACACTTGCTGACATATCATGGAATATTGTTGTCTGTGCATCATGGAATACAACATTTCATCCACATCCACCTCGATTTCCCTGTGTATCATATCATGGAATATTGTTGTCATCGCCCTCATGTAGGTTGCCACAACATTTTTCAAACCAAACGGCATGACCCGATAGTAGTACGTTCCTTATGGCATGATGAATGCCGTCTTTTCTGTATCTTCCTCATCCATTAAGATATGGTGATAGCCTGCATAACAATCCACAAAGGAACCAATTTCATGTTTGGCACAATTATCAATCAATATATGGATGTTTGGCAGTGGGAAGATGTCCTTGGGACTTGCTTTGTTAAGATTTCGATAATCAACACACACCCTGGTCTTGCCATCCTTCTTCACCACAGGCACAACATTGTCTAAACTGGTGGGATACCGCGTGACCCGAATGACTTTTGCAACAAACTGCTTGGTGACCTCTTCTTTGATCTTTACACTCATATCCGTTTTGAAATTTCTCAGCTTTTGTTTGACAGGAGGGAATGACGGGTCAGTGATCAATTTGCGAACCACTAAATCAGTGTTTAGACCTAGCATGTCATCATTCAACCATGCAAAAATATCCTTGTATTCGAACAGTGCTTTGATTATCTCTTCCCTGAGTTGCGGTTCCAGATGAACGGTTATTTTTGTTTCACAGACATTATCTTGGTCCCCTAGATTAACTGCTTCTGTATCATTCAAATTAGGTTTGGGCTTTTCCTCAAAATGACTTAATTCGTTACTAATTTCTTCATATGCCTCGTCATCATCAAATTCCGACTCGTCATCATACTCAATTTCTTCTATTATTATTTTAGAGTTAGTTGGGCTTTTAAAACTGGGCCGAAGATTCCTCATGCATGCATGTCATTGATATCAGCATAAAAAGAACTGTACAGAGAAGAAAAGAAAAAAAAAATTCTGAATGGAGAAAGAAAAGACAATTGCATTTCATTGAATATAAAGATAACAGTGCTTTAACACATCCAACTGGACGGAACATAATATCTGAATTACAAACCCTGGAATAATCCAGACAACAAAAGAAAATCAAAACCCACTACCAAGACTCCTTCCGAGTAGGAAGAGGAGTAGTTTCCCAGTTCTTGGTTTTTGCACGTGGTCCAACGAATTGCACAACTGCCTTGCTTGACCCTTCCCTAGCCTCTACCATGTTAAACTCAGTGAATAACCTTTCAAACCCCTTATCCAAGTCTCTATCAGCACCAATCAGTGACCCGAGAACTTTTGACAACAATTGCTTTCCGATACCGGGCTTTCCGATACTTTTGACAGACGCGGGATTGGCTTTGGCAAGGCACATGCTTTCTTCTTCATTTTGTAGGCTCGTCGCACATCTGCCACGGTAGGCTTAAATCCCAAACCAAAAGTATCAAAATTCTTTGGAAGAGAAACTGGCTGCACAATGCCTTGAAGAGCAACACCCAAACCTTTACCCGGTATGAAATAATTCTTTAACATTTGAGAGGCCACCATGACAATTACGGCTGTCACTCTATGAACGGGGATACTTTTCCCCTCTGGGACCTTTTCCATTGGTACTATGTTAGTGACTTGATATACCCACGACCCTTGGTCGTCTTCCACTTTGATGGAGGGTACAATGGCATCACCCAGGTGCACACATATTATCTTCACCGTGCACCACAATATCTTGTCTGTCTCACTCGAATTTAACCACTTGATGCAATGTAGATGGCACTGCCTTGGCGGCATGGATCCAGGGTCGCCCCAATAATAGGTTATAAGAGACCGCTACAACTAGCACTTGAAACTCCATGGTGAACTACACCGGCCCTATTGTCAATTCTAGTATTATGTCACCCACAAAATCTTTGCCCCTGCTGTCGAACCCTCACACATAGACGCTATTCTTACGAATTCTATCATCATCGACCTTCAGCTTGTTCAACGTGGAAAGAGGACATATATTTGCACTAGAACAATTGTCGACCAGAACTCGCATGACTACAGAGTCTTCGAACTTCACTGTCAGATAAAGGTCTCTGTTATGTTCTGTGCCCTCCACAGGCAACTCATCATCGGAGAAAGTAAATTTGTTCACCTCAAAGATTTTATTTGCTATATTCTCTAAGTGATTCACCGAGATATTGTAAGGCACATGGGCCTCATTCAATATTTTCATCAGCGGTCAGCGGTGCTCATTTGAGTGGATTAGCATTGAGAGCAATGAGATCTGGGCAACTGTTTTCTTCAACTGTTCCACAATAGAGTAATCCTGTACTTTCATCTTCCTCAAGAATTCTTCCGCTTCCTCTTCTGTTATGGCTTTATTTACTAATATTGGGTTATCTTTGGGAACCTTGGCTTTTCTTAACTCTTCAGGGGCAAAGCACCTTCCCGAACGAGTCAAACCCTGAGCTTCACAAACTTCTTCTCTAATTTCCTTCCCTTTATATGTAAATACCACTTGTTCATAACTCCATAGAACAACTTTCTTGTTGATCACTGGTAACTGAGTTACTGGTTTTATGATAACAGACACAACAGGTTTACTGGCAACCACAACAGGTTTACTGGCGACCCTGGTACCACCACTTTAGCAACAACGCTTGATGACCTTTTCTCGGCTACCACAAATGGCTTACTGTCCAACCCTTTCAACTGGACCACTGATTTCCCACTGGTTACCTTTTTCTTTGAACCGGTTTTGTAGGAACAGATCATCATTACCGTCTGCGAGGGTTTCTTTGGCTCCCCTCCCTTATGTGTCAACTCAATCATATGGGTCTCATGGTGACTCGACAATGGATTCTGGTTGATATTTGGTGCCTTTAGGGCATGAACCTCGATCCGATGAGTATCAATGAGCTCTTGCACAGCTGTTTTCAGTTTCAAACACTTCTCTGTATCATACCAGGGGCCCCCTGAATAGTATTCACAACTCACTGAGTGGTCAAGATTTCTAGGAGGGGCATTTGGCATTTTAGGCTCAATTGGATTCAACATGCCTAACTGCCTCAACCTGTGGAATAGAGTGGTGTATGATTCTCCTAGCGGAGTGAAAGTCTTTTGCTTCTGTAATCTCTCATTCTTGAAGGCTTGGTTTGGTCGGAAACTTGTTCTGAGGGAATTTTTGTAGGCTCTTGGAGGTGGATCGGTGTTTTGTGGAGCTGGGTATGGATTTTTTGGAGTCGGCGCACGCCATTGTGCTTGAGCCTGGGCTTGGGTATAAGTTTTTGCATGATGGACGGAAAAATGGGGATTTGGCGGTGGGTAATAGTGTAGTGGAGGGCTATATGGAGTGTGTGGGTAATTTTGGTGGTGGGGTCAGGGTTGGTTATAGTAGGGTGAGGGGCCTCTCGATCCGAACCAGGTTCCGGACTCAACTATTGCAACATCTTCTTTATTCCTTTTCCCAAGCACACCCCAGTGTCATTTTGGATGGCCTGGGTGGTTGCTTTGATCACTGAATAACACATGATCTTGTTTGACTTAAGTCCCTCCTCGACCATGCCTCCCATCTTTACAACCTCATTAAAAGACTTGCCAATCGCTGTTACCAAGTGACAAAAATAAGTCGGCTCCAAAGCCTGCAAAAAGTAATCAACCATCTCACTCTCTTTCATTTGAGGGTCGACCCTCGTGGCCTGCTCCCTCTAATGGAACCCATATTCTCTGAAACTCTCCTCAAGTTTTTTCTCGAGTTTTATCAATGACAGACGGTCTGGAATAATTTCAAGATTGTACTGGAAATGGCAATCGAATGCTTGTGCCAAGTCCTCCCAGGTGTACCACTTGCCATGACCCTGTCATGTATACCATTCTAATGTATACCCACTCAAACTCTGGATGAAGTACGCCATTAATAACTCATCTTTTCCACCTGCCCCTCTCATCTTGGTACAAAACCCTCTCAAATGTGCTACCGGATCACCATGCCCGTCATACAGATCGAACTTAGGCATCTTGAATCCTGCTGGTAGCTGAACATCTGGGAACAGACACAAATCCTTATAGGCCACACTGACTTGGCCACCCAATCCTTGCATGTTACTGAAGGATTGCTCCACGCTTTTTAATTTTCGAAACATCTCTTCCTGCTCCGGGCTTTTAGGTGGCTTTTCATTTTTCGCTGGGAGCTCAAAGTGAGGGGTGTAGGAATATGGCTCAGGAGCTTTAAAGGTAGGCTCAGGAGGATACTACTGGCCTTCGTGAGTCTGAAACAGTGGCTCACTGGAATATCTTTGCAATATGGCAGGTGGAGGTGCCACAAAGACACGGGTGATTGGTGGAGGAGGGTTTTGTTTGGGTGGTGGAGCTTAGGGAGTGTAGGAAGTGTTACCATATCCTTGTTGGTAGAAAGGGAAGGCTGGAGATGAATTCACAGTTGGAGGCTCCTGAGATTGAGCCAAAAGTGGGATATAAGCTGGATTGGCGGGATAAACTGGCGCCGGCTGCCCCATAGCCCAAGCCTGATACATTTCGGCCATTTGCTGCTTCAACTTATGCATCTCTTCTTTCATTGCATTAACATCCACCATCTCCCCCTCTTTTGATGGATCAACAATACTGGTATCTAGTTCATGGCATGTCATGTTCAGTTTGTCTTTTGACCGGGTGTTGTATGGATGAGTTGCCAGAATGTCTATCAACTAACCACCTGCCTGGACTCAAAAATCAAAAAACAACCTTGTTAGTAATTAGGCTTTAATGGATTGGTAACCGTACATTGGGCATTAATGCACCTAAGCAGTTAACGATCTCTTTTATGCATTTGAACGATCACATGCGTTATCCTGGCCTTTTCTCATTTTCAACTGCAAACTTCTCTCTTTTTCTTCTTCTTTCTTTCTTCTTTTCACTCTTGCCTTTGTTTTCTTTTGTTCCTATTCTCTCCCTTTCTCGATTTTTTTCTGCTCTTTTTCTTTCCTTTTCTCTCTTGTTTTTCCTCTTATTTTTTTTATTTTGATTAAGTTCGAATCCTATGGAGATTGCCTACGTATCATGACATCGCATGAATCAAACCAAACGTAGTTCTTGTAGATAAAAGGTAAAGAAACAATAAAACATTTTTTGGAATTTCCAATTTTTCATAATAAAACAAACTTTGATTACAAAAATTCGAAAACCAACAGAATCTAACAAGAACTAACAGACTCATATGAAAGATAAACTATAGACTGAAAGAACAACTAACCCACATAAATAGAAAATACAGACTCCAAGATGAACTGACAGACTTTAATGGAAAGGAAATACAAACTCAAGAAATCACGAATACATTAGTGCTTCAATTGCTCCTGGGGACCCGCGGGGCATCATTTGACCTTGTCGCGGGTCGACTAGCAAAATCCCCTTGGAGGTGGTGGAGATATTCCATTACCCGGCGAACAAAAAGCATCACGGTGGTGAAGAACATAGATCTAGTCATATCTTCACAACTGCAGCACTTCATCGCGATATAGTGGGCGATCCTTGTGATTCCCTCTCTTATGACACCCTTCTCTTGCAACAGACACCCGATCTGATCGACTCTGGCTTCCAAAGTTTGTTCGGCCAACTGGTTCTCTTCTTGGAGTTGTTGCAAGCCTCTTTCTAGTCTTGCTATTGCCATATAACATTGTTCTCTTTCAAACTTGAAGTCTTTCGCCTTTCTGATTTTTTTATTCTCCGCGGTGCTTATCTTTTTCTTTAATCCTGCAACCTCACTGTAGAACTCTTCTTTCAACTGCTTAGCCAGATGTGCTTGTTCTGCTACATTTTCAGCCAATTGTTTTCGAGCCTTGGCTAGTTCTCTTTCTGCTTTGTTCAAATCAAAACTGTAGTCATTCACCTTCTGTCTCAAATTATCTATAAGTTTTACATCTTTGGCACTTCGGACAGGGTTTTCTATTGCTACTTTCATTTTCTGAATTTGGGCTCAAAGGGCCTCATTTTCTTTGGCTAGTTTCTTCTTTTCGCCCTCATCTGCGTTGGCTTGCAAATCTTTCTCAAATTGCAAATCCATGACCTACTTCTCCAGTTTGCCTATTGGAGCCCTGTACTCGTGTTCTTTAGCCAACCAGTCCCACTATTCATGCGATGCTTCGACGGATTCTTGGAGATGGGGCCTCTTGGCTGTCCTCTCGAACTCAATTTCTCTCTTATACCAAGCAAGGTATCCCGGCGACACTTCACCTTTGGACCGATCCCGTACACAAGTATTTGCTGTTAAGTATTGACATTCGTTCCAATTTTTGCAAAATGCTAATTCACGAAATTGACCGTTACACCCGATCTCGACTACTTGGCCACTGAGATCTTCATTCTTCGGGAATATTTGGCATCTCCCCAACTGCCTCAAAACTCGATACGGGGCATAAGGCTGAATACTCCTGAGTCCCATCAATAGGAAATGAGGTCCGATGGCTGGCATATATATGATTTCATCCACAGATAACCATCCAAATGTCCACTCTATCTGGCACGCAGTGACGGAACGAAGGCGTGCTACCCACTCTACGACCCCTTCTAGTAAGTTGATCCCATCGACGCTCATATAAAATTGATCTATGTATGTCTTCTTTGACGACCCATAACCTGTAAATCGAGGATGATGGCATAAGTGTTCGATCATCCACATCTGTAGCAGCACATTACAACCCTAAAAAAAGTCCCCTCCGGCTTTGCAGACAGTAAGAGCGCGGAAGATTTCTGCTACTATCATAGGTGTTAGAGTGTTGTTGACTAGACTAAGCAAAGTATTAATAACCCCAGCTACTCGTATGTCAATATTATTGTCTTTTCTAGGGAACACCAGAAGTCCCAGAAAGGCCACCATAAATGCAAAACACCTATGTTCTTCCCACTTAAGGCGGTTTCCTTTGCTACAAATTTTGTTCTCTGGCTTGTTGAACCCTCATATATGACCATATCTGTTGTATATAAATGGCAAAGTACAAAACCAGCTGTTAAGTCTGGGTTGTGTACCACCCTGCTTATTTTCAACGAATCCAGGAACCTCTGTACGGCTACGGTCCTCGGAGCAATCAGGTATTGGTGTTCAGAGGGACCTTGGGACCCCCGATGTATCCGGATATCTCTTCCAATGTTTGGGTAAGTTCAAAATCTGAGAAGTGAAATACATTGAGAGCCGGGTCCCAGAATGGGACTAATGCCTTTATGATATCCCCCCTCGGATTAATCTTCAACAACCTAGTGAGGCCTCCCAAGTACAAATTGACCGTGTCTCGCCCTGATCCGCCCAAGTCATCCCACCACATGTGCAACTCCAAAGGGATCTTGTTCAAAATTGTTACTGGTAAATTCTGACTTGTACTCATTCTGTACATTTATTAAGGTGATTAAGCAAAACAGCCATGATTTTATTCTATTTGACTCCAAAATCATAATTGACCCCTTATTTTTTATATTTTTAATTCTAAAACCAAAAGCCCAGCTTTGCAGATACGACCTTTCAGCACTTCCAGAGGAAGATTTTAAGGTTGTGCCCGCTAACTGGCCAAAAATTGAAAAAAGACCAAAGGTGGCTGTTTATGCAAAATCAGCCTTCCGGCCTCCCTTTCGGAAACATTCGGCTATTTTTGACAAAAACAGAATCACTTTACCTATTTACAATAAAAGCAAAATTTTGTTCATTTTGGGCTATTTTTTTTTTGCAAAAAGAAGTTGGACCCGATGGGGGTTGCCTACGTATCCCACACCCTGTGAGAATCAAACTGGCATAGTTCGGGCAAATAAAACAAATTATTTTTGAAAACAAGAATCCTTTTTTTTTTCATTTCATTGGCGAATATATAAACTATTTTTTGAATACAAGACTCTTTTTTTCTTTTTTATTGGCAAATAAAACAAACTATTTTTGAAAACAAACATATTTTTTCATTTTATGTTTTCATTTTCTCCAAAAAACAAATCGCAAGAGTTTCGACACTATTTGGACATTGATTTTTTCAAAAAGGTAATTATCTCTCTTTAACCCTCATACCGCTGTTTCTCTCCCTTTTTCCCCTTTTTTCCCAAATATTCGAAAGCCGGTCAGCATGCAAGTCTGAAGCAAATAAATGCACAAGCAGTACGTAAGATGCATCATGATGGTCTGTTTTCAATTTTGGTACACCTCTCCTAGACAGACCCAACGCCTGGGTATCCGGCATGAGGTTGAGTATATTCTATGTTCAAAACTTGGGTATTTGTTCTAGACTGTGTACCCAAGCGGACAACTCGAGTCGAGGAGGGGGCTATGTACCGGGGACCCGAAAGATCATCCGGCTTAGTAACTTGTCCGAGCCTCTTTCTTATTTCAAGGTATGACACTAACAGAATAGGGAGTCTTGACCAGCGAGCACATCCCCGGAGATAAGAAGAGAAGGGTTTCATAACAATTTATATGTACAGTTCAAATAATATCAAAGCAGTAAATGCATCATTTTGTTAAGCCCAACATGTAAAAATATTAGATAATAAACAAAGCCAAATACAACAATTATTCTAAGCTCGAATTCTTGAACCCTGAACCAAAAGTTCTGGGTTCATGTCCCCAGCAGAGTCGCCAGAGCTGTCACACCTCCTTTTTACCTACACCCGAAAAGGGCGTAAATGAGTTTTTTCAATTAAAGGACAATCGAAACAAGATTATTATTAATGATTCAGAGTCGCCACTTGGGAGATTTATGGTGTCCCAAGTCACCGGTTGAATCCCGAATCGAGGAAAGACTGACTCTGTTTAATAGTCCGCGAACTAGAAATGCGAGTAAGGAATTCTGTTAACCCAGGAGAAGGTGTTAGGCATTTCCGTGTTCCGTGATTCTAGCACGGTCGCTCAACTGTCATATTCGGCTTAAATTATCTGATTTTAACAATTATGAACCTATGTGCAAATTTTAACTTTTTAATCGCTTTTATTATTATTTTTAAAGAGAATTGCAATGTCATTAAAACGCGTCTCGAACCACGTCACATAAATGCACCCGTGGTTTTTGACATATTTTAACATCATTTAGATTTAGATTTGGGTCACATAAATATGCAATTCGAATTTAGGAAAGTAATATTACTAAACACGCACCTAAAGCAACTACGCGTTTACATTTTTGCGAGGGCCATGGAATTTGCTAAATGGAATGCCTCGGAATCTAAGGATTAATTCAAGATTAAATAAAGCGAGGGACTTGCAATAGTTACTTTTGTTTGGCATGGCACGCCTCAAATTATTCTGCTTAACTTAAAGGGGTATTCAATCTAAATTGATGAGGGCCGCAATTTAGCCTACTACAGCTCGCCTCATTTTTTTTTGTTAAGAGCTTAGCTCATGGTAAAAGGGCTTGGTGGGTTAGTGCCGTCAGCCGATGGTTTGGGCAACAGAGTGGAAGGGGTCTAGTGTCTAAGCAAGACATTTGGGCCCAAAGGTGAGCCCACATGAGGAACGCTAGATTTATACCGCTACACGCATCAAGAAATACTAACTCAAGAAATGGGCCAACTTTAGGGGCCCACATCCAATGCTTCACCATTATCAAATAAGGTCAAAGGCTGCTCCCACGAACCATGAATCAGGTTTGGCTTCAATATTGATAATCATAACTGAATTCAGAAAGCTATTTATATTAAACCAAGCTAACATGTCATACGAGGGATGAAAAACAAATCCATAGACTAACATTTTTTATTCTGTTCCGAATTTCAAACCATGCAAATTACAAGTATATCATTTCCAACTTATGCCTAACAAGAGAATGCTTTGGAACGCAAATGTAGGGGCATGCCTTCCCTCTAGACCGATGACTTCCACACAAAATTGAATGCAAACACAACAATGCTGAGGATCAGCACTATGATAAAACTAAGCACTGATGAATATGCTACAATGTATTATAATCTAACAACCTCTGATTATCAATCTCCTTATAGGATCTGCCTATGAAAGCATCAAAATAAAACTTTTGATGCTCACTTCAGCTTTCTTAGCACTTCATGGATGCGACAAACCAAATTCGAACACTATAATGAGAGCATCCTTATTACAAAACCAAACATTCAGCTATAGAAATGGAAACTATAAAAACAACAGCGGAGAGTGATCTATTACAGAAGATGAATTGGCTATAGCCTTCTCAAGGAAATCTACTATCATTCAATGCCACCATGAGACTGTGTGGCTTAAACAACTTGAATACACAAGAATCAAATATGAAACTAAAAAAAACAAATGATTCAAGGCAAATGATGCAACACTTTCATATTCCGAGGTCAAACTCTCCATTACATTCAAGTGATATCCATAAGTGTCAAGGAATGCCTGGATAAAGTAGAAAACAAAGAGGTAAAGGGGATAAGTAGTCTATAGCAGTAAAACCAACAGCAGAAACCAACTACCAGCTCAATTAAAACAGCAGAAATGATTGCTGAATACCAATGGAAAACAAACTACCAACAGAATTCAAACCACAGCTTCCTAAAACCCATATTCAAATCATATCCAACTCAGAAATTGATTAAAATGATTGGAAAACTCAAAAATCCCCTCAAATCCAATGAAACAGTACTTTTAGAGTACTCGAAATGTTTTTGGTTTTTTCAGGGTTTTTAGCTCGTCAAATTGACGAAACACTTCAGAAAAAATAAGTTAAGAGAGATCAGACACTAAAACTCAAACCAACAATGCAATTTTCTGCACTTTTTGTATTATTTTCTTTATTTCTCAGCTCTCTCACTCTGATTTTCAGAATGTCTAGGGCTCTGTATTTTTCTGGATATTCAAACTCTCTCCAATTTTCAGAATGTTCGAGGCCCCCTAAAATGAATGGAAGAAGGTCCTTAAATAGGTCTATCTAAGGCAGCCTTATCCTAACTAGTAATTCCTTAATTAACCCCTCTCAAACCACTTTGTTTTTACCTTTTTACCCCTTTAACGATATGAAAATTCATGCCCCTAACAAACTCATGTTTTTCCTATCTTCTAGAGGCTTTTATCCTAACAGAATTGATTCCCACCCAAACTAAAATCCCTGAATTATCCCTGTCCCAATCAATTATTACAGACTCTGACTCTCCCTTTGAGACCCATGTAGTTTTTAGGTTACCAATTGACCCCCCCTAATACCCACTAGAATGTCACAAACAAACCTAATCATATGCTAAGAATTCATACGGATCAAGATGGAACTTTTCAAAAAAAAAAAAAAAAACTGCTAGCAATTAAAACAAACATAACATGAATAACACTATCAGTATTCCCAATATCACTTAAACTAACAAACAAATGGAGTCTCGATTACAAACTTGCCACGATTAAAACTAAACAATAACTAAAAGGAATCTACATCTATGCTACCTGACCTGAGACAACCAAACAGAGAACTAAAATCTATACAATTTAACTTAATAGGACGAACATGTCTTAATTTAAAACTCAGAATTAAACATGAAACTGAATTAAAAGAAAAGGATGAGGAGGAGGTGAATTAATTAATGAGAACTTAAAGAGGAACGAAGAAGTTCTTACTCAACCGAACTGCCTCACACCCCAGACTTGAAACTCCGATTTCATTCCCATTTATGTTGTCAGGGAAAATGAACAACATTAGTCAATAAAGAAGACCAAGCAAAGCTCGAGACAGAAACCCCAAGACCTTCGTTCAGGGTTTGGACCTCGGAACCCCAGATTTGAAATTCGAATGGTTTTGGAGGCCTTTGAGAGGATTGGAGTGTGGATTTTGGATGGGGGGAACAAAGTGATCCTAGGGTGTAATTTTGTAGTGATTTGGTGGTGGCGCCACCACTGGAGGAAGTTTGGGCGGCGCTAGGGTTCGTGACTTTGAACTCAGATTCGAAGAGTTCTGAGTTTATTCGAGGGAAGCTGATTGTGGATTGAGGATAGAGGAGGTGTAGAGGAATTTAGGGTGTGATTTTGGTGGCCATTGGGGTGGTTTGGGTCGTTGCCGATGACGGAGATTTCAGGGGCAGCAGCTCTAGGGTTTTGATGATTGAAGATGATGAAGGACGAAAGGGGTTGGGGGGATGTCTTCAGACAGTTTTATACTAAAGAATCCCGAGTTCCTGGCCGTTGGATCATGAAACCTCGACGGCCAGGATTGATCAAGGGAAAAACAGTGTCATTGGCTGGTAGGGGAGTTACCGGATTTTAAAACGGGGTTAAGCTGGATTTTGACGGGTTGAAGGGAAAAACGATTGGGCCTGGGGAGGATTCTAATTAAGTGGCCCAAATCATTTCTTTTTCAATTCATTTCTCTTCCAAACTCTTTTCTTCTCTTATTTTTCCTTTTTTCATTTTCTAATTAGATAAAATCAAAATTAATTTCTAGAACTCAATTAACTAAAAAAAACCTAGTTAAACCTAAAATGACAATTAACACAGTTAATTAAAAACAAAGTAACACAAAATCTACTCAAAATCAACGCTAGAATTAAAAGTGCAAATTAAACCATTTTTGTGATTTTCTTTTATGAACAACCTAGGCACTAAGTGATTCTTAAAATGCAAAATTAACTCTTAAATGCACATGCAGCACATTTTTATATTTTTTACTAATTTGAAATGCGCGAACAAAAAATGCAAACAATTAATGGAAAATGCCAAGTAATTCACAAAATTGCAAATAAAAGAAAAAATATTTTGTTTTGAATTTATGGGAGTAACTCATGTAGGGCAAAAATCACGTGCTCATAATCACCAGCATGTATATTGAGATTACTAAGAGATGCCCAGCGTATATATTGAGGATACCAAGAGATCATTGGGTTACAAAGAGATCCCTAACATATATTGAGGATACCAAGAGATCTTCGAGATACCGAGAGATATCCAGCCCACATATTGAGGATACTGAGAGATCCTCGGGATACCAAGAGATCTCTAAAATATATTAAGGATACCAAGAGATCCTCAGGATACCGAGAGATCCCCAACATACATTTTGAGGATACTGAGAGATCCTTTGGATACCAATAGATCCCTAACATATATTGAGGATAACAAGAGATCCTTAGGATACCGAGAGATCCCCAACATACATATTTAGGAATACAGAGAGATCCCTGGTTGCTACCTTGTGATGAACGGTACTCATTTTGTGATTATTTTTCCTCTGCAATAGTAGTTGTTAGTCTTATTATCATGTGTTACTTCCTATTGTTAGCATTTTATTATATTGTCAAAGCATATATTGTATTACCTTGTTTTTCATCTAAACTCATTAGGGCCATGACCTTGCTTGTCACTACCCGACCGAGGTTAGGTTTGGCACTTACTAAGTACTATTATGGTTTACTCATGCCCTTTCTGCACATGTTTTTCATGTGCAGATCAAGGTACTTCCACTCAGTCTTATCACACTTGAGGCGAGGCGCTTGTAGAGACTTCGAGGTATATCTACTGTGTCTGCAGACCGAAGAGTCTCTTTCTATTCTCAATACTAGTATAGCCCTTCTGTATTTTTCCTTGTTGATTGACGTTTCTAGAGTTAGAGATTTTTATATAATATCTTAGCTTGTGATTCATGGGGTTCCGGATTTTGGGAGTGTTAGGTTGAGAATATTATATTGTTATATGCCAGGCGGCATCTTAAACATTGTTAAATTTTGTTATCTCGGCTTTTAATTCTTTCTTTCCGTAAATTGTTTCTTTTTTCGCATTTGTTAGGCTTACCTAGTCGTAGAGACTAGGTGCCATCACGATAGTTCACGAAGGGCGAATTTGGATTGTGACATTATGAACCTAGAGCTCTGATGCCAACTTGTCACGACCCAAAAGCTTACCTTAAGGGTCGTGGTGGCACCAAGTTCCTAAGACTAGGTAAGAATATCATAACATAAAATCAAATAGAATATAACAACTTAAATATTAAATAAAACATGCAAAATGCCATAACATATCCAAATGGGAAAACTAACAATCACAACTCCCAAAACTCGATAATACTGAGTCATAAGCTCTACGTGAATTGTATAAAAATTCTCATAAATACATAAATAGTAATAAAGGAAGAAAAGAGGGTGACTCCGAGGCGTACGAGAGGATAACATGGATACCTTGAAATCTCCAACCAGCTCTAGTACGCAATCCTATCAATCAGCTTGATCTGAAGTACCTCAATGTCCACAAAAAATGTGTAGAAGCTTAGTATGAGTACACCTCAATCGGTACCTAGTAAGCATTAAGACTAATCTCGGTGGAGTAGTCACGAGGTTCAATTCCAGCAACTCACTAGTCTAATAGGTCAATATAAAGCTCACAACGGAAGGCATACCAGAATAAATATATGCAACCTCGAAGAATGTGTATAGTAACTTAATGTAAAATGATCCATTTACGCCAACAAAATATTAATGGGAATGGGGCATGTGATAACATATTGAATTCAACCAAAACCAATAAAGCATAAGGTGGAAACATTTAAGGAAAAATACGTTTGTGTCAAAACAATAACCTTCGGTTACAACACATGAAAAGTAACGAAGAATCACCCAGATATATCTCATAACATTTCCCAACAAGCCACCCTTATGTCGCCGCCATACACATAAAAATGGATTGCCACCCTTATTTCGCCGCATGCATATAAATAGCCACTCTTATCTTTTCCTATGAACATCACAATGAAATACCTCCCTTATATCGCCGCATGTGCATCTCACCCCGCACAACAATAATAAACCCAAAAAACATGTACATATGTGCCACAAAATCATCAAAACAACAATATCAAGATTATAACAAGATATAGCACACGACTCAATAATAATGTGTACAATAATCATAATAATAACATACAAGTGTGGGGAGTATTTCAAAGCAAAGCTTGTTACATATATCAACAACCCCAATTCAATGCATATTAATATACTAAGGTCTTTTCTTATAATAAACCACATATACACCTGTGTACACACTCGTAACCTCGTGTACATATCGTTTCATATAGCACAGACAATACAAATTATACCAAAACTTAAATGGTATTTCCTCCACTGAAAGTTAGGCAAGATACTTACCTTAAATACGCCAAATCAATACTCTACAAATATTTTTTATTTAAAATTCATCTCCGCTCGACTTAAATCTGGACTAAAATAACTTAATAATGCCAAACAATGCGAAAAACCCAATTTCAATTAATAAAGTTAAGATCTTTATACAATTCTTGAAAAGTAAACAAAAGTCAATCCCAGGATTGTCTAGTCAAAACCCGAGTCTAAGGGTAGATCTCGATTATCCGTAATCCTATGAGTCCAAACATGTATTCGGTTTTCAAATCTACAAATTTCAATTTTTTCCAAAAATATAGTCAAAAATTCACATAATTTCTTTTCAATCTCATGGTTTAGATGTTAAAAGTCATAAATAATCATGTTATAATATGAAAATAGAGTCAAAATCACTTAGACAATAGATTTGAGTGAAGATCCCCTCCAAAAATCGCATCCCATCGAGTCTAGGGCTCAAAATATGATAAAGTGATACAAAGTCCCGAAACCCCATCCTTTTTTTTTCAGCTGCAAAAGCTATCAAATGATCGCAAATACCATGTCTGCTGAGCCCAGGGAACTACACATTGGTATACCATGATTACTGTTGAATCATGGTACTATCATATTCTTGGTATACTATACGTTGGTATTACAAAGAATAGTGTTACATTAAGGTATACTTTGTTTGAGGATGTTAAACGATATACCAAATATTCTTGGTATACTACACATTTGTGTGCCGTAACTACTGTTTAATCATGATATTATTATATTCTTTGTATACTATACATTAAAACTATGATTAGTGTTGTATACTAAATTCTAGGATTTACCCTTTCAACTATAAAAAACAAAAAGGTGAAGAGTGGCAAATTATTTATTAATAAAAAGACTTAAATTTCTTAGAAACTAAAAAAGTTATTTACCAATATAAAATAAAAATATTCAAAAATAAAATAAATAAGAGTGATACAATAATTTTTGCTATTGTAAAGATTAATAAATTTGATTTCGATTCGGGCAGAGGAAAACTGATTTAGAGGGGTAGGCATTCCCGTCCGCCCTTACACGGGACCCTCCCTCTCCCAAGAAAAAAGAAATACGGTACCGACTGTGATCACACACTGGTCACACATCTGTCAAATTGTGAAGAAAGCGTCCCAATACTAATTTTATGAGTCAATCATTTATTTACAAAAAAAAAAGTAGAGGAAAGAAATAAAATTTAGACTGCAATCGGTAGAAATTTAATTTATTGATAACTTGGTGGTAATATGTAATTGTGAAGAAAGCCTCCCATTATTACTTTAGTAGAGCAATTTAATAGTTTTTCCCTAGTTGACTTAACCAGTTGGACTCCAATATCTATCAGTAGAAATTGGCCTAAGATTTCTCAAATTTTCTTTGCTAATAACCTCACCCTATTTTCCAAAAGCTAACAGGAAGAACAGTGAAACCATCATCAGAACACTAAACTCTTTCAACTCTATTTATGGCCCAAAGGTTAATCCAATAAAGACAAAAATGATTTACTCCAAAAATTCCACCAAGGAAGACATGGACCTCTTTTACAGCATACTAGGCATTAAGTGCAGTACCAACTTTGGTAAATACCTAGGTTTCCCATCTTTCACAAGAGACCCACTAATGGGGATTTTCGGTTCATAATTGACAGCATGAACTCCAAGTTGGTTGGTGATCGAGTCCAACCCTACACCAATAAAAAGTGACAAAAATGGTCGAAGCAGATTTGACCCGATATGGTCGGGATCGATCCACAGGGAGCTAGAATTGGTTAGGATTTGGTTTACTATCTGAATTAGCAATACATAGTGTTCTTAATTAAACTTCCAATAAAAATTGTTCGGTTGTTACTTTTAATATTATGCTAATGAGATACTAAATTAAACTAAGAGATAATGCATGAAGGTTTTTGTAAATGGATAACGAGGCACTAGGGAAGTAACTTTCTCCTAAATGAATATTTGAAGGGTTATAAAGCTTAAGGCAAAGATGTTAAGTTGGAGATTGCGATATAACCAATGCAGGAAACTACTCACTCTATACCTCTCGGTAGTTTGAGTGACTTCGCCCTAATTTACTTTCTCAAGATCAATTCGGTGTCAAGATTTGTGCAAAAATATAGGTTCAAGTCTGGTATTACTATCTCTAGGTTTAACCCTTTAATTGGAGCTATGAATCTCTTGAATAAACCTCGATTCCTTGTTGGACTAATTTTTGTAGACTCAAACTTTATTTCTCAAGAAACGCCCAAGTCAAAAAGGCACAAATTAGTGTTTGCAACCACTAATTCAACATAGAAACCACAAATCAATCCAAATATCAACCAACCATAAACATCTAAGCATTAAAACACAAGGCCCACCAAATACCCATACTAGGGTTGAGCCACAACCCTAGCTAAAGGGTCTAACTGCTCATAATAATTGAAGAAAACATATAATTAGATGAAGAATAACCCATATAATAAGTTTACAAGCTAAGAATTAAAGATTCAATGATGAACTAGCCACAAAATTACTCAAAATAGGTCCAGAACAGCTTTTACGTACTCAACTATGAATTGGATAACCTAAAAAATATGAAAAAGAAGCTTTTATACAAGGCTTAATTTTCTTGACAAAAATACCACAAACGGAGGTACCACAGACTCCGAAAAATGCACTGCGGCTGCGGTGAGACTTTGTTGTTTCATTTCTCATTCTCTAATTCTGGCCATCACGAACCGGATAAAATACACCGCGCCGCGGTGGCTTCGGTGTGGTCCGCACAAAATAGATTGTGGCCATAGTGGCTTCCAAACTTCTAAACTCCCAGCTCTCTGAATCTCTTCTCCGCGGACCACACTGCTTGAGCTTCCAAAATTTTCACCTTTTTGAATCTCCTCACCGCAGACCGCAATAAGTGGATTGCGTCCATGGTGGGTCTGTTGCACCTGCATTATATTTTATGCTGCAATAGTGCTTTGATTTGTTATTGGTACTTGTGCAGGTTTCACTCCTTTTTGCGATGGTTTTGACCTCTTGTCACATTCTTGACCAAACCCTGCAAACAAGTACAACATGTAAGCCTTTTGGAACTATTTGTATATATTTTTAACCAAAACTCAAGTCAAAAGGAGTATAAAAAGAACTAGAATCCCTAGTTATCAACTCCTCCAAACTTAAATTTTTGCTTGTCCTCAAGAAAATAAAATAAGTCTCACCTCCTTAACAATAAAGTCAAGAAAATTCAGCTGACCTAAAGTGACCTCATCTAGCATCAATTGGGACTAACAATTGTCCTCAATTCAAATGAATCATTAACAACATTCAACCTTTTAAACACTGTGGTTTTAGTGCGAGACAAAATCATCAAGAATTGAATCACTCGTCAAGGAAACTCTTTCTACCACTTTGGTCATTGTGGAACCATAACTCATACTCCTCGCTCTCCCTTAAGCATAACCTAACTTTTATATAGTAGCACTCAAAATGACTGTAGTGGTAAAACACTCATCTCTCTAAAAGAAATGTCACAAGTCCGGCTCTAAGTACCATAAGCTTGCCCATTATTTGAGTCACCACTAATGTAAGCTTCATTCAACTCAAGATCATATAGGTCTTTTGTGGAGATATAGTGAAGGATTTTGGTTCAAGGTAGGAACAATTTGGTCTAAGTAGGTTCCATCTTTCCTTAAGCACTTCATTTGCTTTATTTTGGCACACATTCTCTTGACTTCTTAAGTCATTTACTTCTTTCTTAGGGGTTAGATAGATACAATATAACTCTCTTGTTTATTTCAAACCTTTTGCTCATTTCTGAACATTCCACACCTTTCATCTTTTTACTTTTATTGAATCCCTTCATTCATTCTACATTTTTGACTTTTTGATTTTTTCTTTCTTTTTCTTTGTGCCTTTCCTGTTCTTCGTTTTATACCTTTTTACCACTTTGTTACATTTCTCGTCTCTCCCCCCAAACTTATACTTTTGCCTTGTGCTAAGGAAATATCGGGTGCCAAAAGAGGGTCTTTTTAGAACGGGTAAAGGTTTGTATCATGGTCTTTGAAGAAAAAAGGCTATGGCTCAAAAGGGGTGGACAAGGGATATCATAATAGGAGGCTATGGATGTTTTCAAGATAACATTCGGGTCAAGGAGAGACTATAATCACTTCTCAAGTCAAACTACACTAGGGGTATGCATTCGAATTGGTTTATCGATAAATCAAAGATTATTTGTTATCGAAATCGAAATCGAAAAAATTGAAACCTTATTGAAATGATAACGATAAGCATATGTACAAATCGATAATCGATAAGTAATTATCGATAAATCGAATGCACACCCCTAGACTGTTGACGTTTGTTAAAAGAGTAATTACCTATTTGTGTAGATTAATATAACATACAGAATGTATATATATGCTGCTACTATTTTGAAAGCGGCTATACAATATTATTTTCCCTAATTTATACCCTTTCTTTTACCCTAAGTCCCTTACCCTATTATTTCATCTACCACATTTAAGGAATGATCATATTTAATGATCAAGGGAATGAAGTTCAAATTAATGGAAAACAGAATTAGCCGTGATGATGTGTTTTGTTTTGTTTTGTTTCTTTTCTACCGTTGGAGTGTTGTTGGCATACATTTGATCCCTTACTTTAGTTTTGTTGCATGTGCTTGTTGACATAATTTTTATATTATAAATGGTGTTCGTCTTATTTTAGCTGCTTTTTGTCCATATTAGTTAGGCGCGTTTATAGCGATATACTTTCCGTGGAATCCCGCAAACATTCAGGGCAAGTTCTAGACTCAATGGTACGAGACTTGGACTTGCAAGTCAAATTCTCACCACACAAGCTCTAGGATTGCTAAAGAGTCAAAGTCGGGAGCCTACAACAACCTTAGCTGATATTTGAGCAAAACACACGATCCAGAAAAATCAAATGATGAATGTCGGCCAACACAAGAGTCTCAAGGTCATAACTGTCCACCATCCTATACACACCAATTTGTTTTTGATCATAAGATCAAAGGCAAATGTGTTAAGCCTAGGTGAAGGTTTGCTTGAGGCACTATTACTTGCTAGCTAATATTTAAACAAAACCCAAAAAGAAAATAGACTCAAAACCTTAGGAAGGTTGTCATGCCATCCATCAGCGGGAAGAGCCACCCGGTTCATGCAAATTCCACCTTTGGAAAGAACCATCATATTAAGAAAACCAAAGGCTTATTTAAATGGAAAACACAAAATAAGAAGCTATGAAAATGAAGTGAGAAGCTATGAAAGAAAATGCGGAAAGTAAATTAAATATGTACAATAGGGGATTTAGATGAATATCCTAAAGGGGAATGAATATATACACCGGAAAGTAACTTTATATACAGAACAAAGTTGCAAAATACGAAAAGTGAAATAAACTGGTAAAATTATGTACATACCAAAAGTAAAAATAAAAGTATAATAAAACTAAATGTATCATATTTACAACACTATATCATCAAAATAGAGCTAACCCCTCAAATGAAAGCTAGCATTGTCCACAATGCTAACTAACCAAAAATAGCTCAAGATAAGATAGATAGTAAAGAAAAGTCCCTATTGGCCCTGCGTCTGCATGGGATCATGAGCTTGGGTCCCTGGTTCCTCGGACTGCTCACAAACTTGTGACTAGATCCATGTAACCTATGTCTGCACTTGGGCCTGGAGCTGGATAGAGGAACCTTCCCGAGGCTCCTCCAATCCAATCACTGCATCATCAGTACACGGAATCACCCTTCTCCTCTTTGGTGCCCTCTCTAACTCCTGATCCTGCTCAGGATGGGCTGCTGGAATCGAGTCATGAAATAGTAGATTTAAGGGCAAGTGATCAGCAACCTTCGTCTTCTTCACTTCTACCCTTAACTCTTTCACCGACTCCTTTGATGACCGAGTCTTTTTCAACTTCTTTGCTTCCTTTGGCAGCTCTTTCAATGCTTTTCCATGAGTATCTACAGCCTTCAATATCAATTGCTAGTTCTCCAGGAGCTTCTTATTATTGTCCAAAAGCTCCTTGAGAGTCTCCTCCACTGACTCTGGAACCTATGGTTTTGGTGGTACTGACTGGGCTGCCACTAAGGTAGAAAGTACAAACAACTTAGAAGTAGCTGCCTGCATCTAATTGTTGATACTGGCAATGGTTTGGCTCAAATGGTGGGCGCTTAACAGGTAGGCTGTGGATGAGGGAATATCTGGAGTGGTGGAAGTGGAGGATCGTGGGGAAATATCTGGTGTAGTTGAGAGAGGCTGAGTAGATGGGACTACTACTACTAGTTCTTGAGATGAGCTTGTAGAAGTAGTTGCTTTTCCTTTTGGATCTTTGGCTTTGGGGTTGTCATAACTCTTTAGGCTATACTAGAAAAAAAGGGAACTTTGGTTTCACATTCATATCAAACTTCCTTTTCTCCACATATTTATCCTTGAAGTACATAATCGGGAAATTTGCGAAGGGATATGATCTATCACCTTCATTGACCACCCGTGTGATCACCCTAGACATAACATTCCCGAAGTTGATCGGGTACCCCACCATAGTAGAAGCCACCAAGATTTCCCGAGAGATAGGCAGAGAGTTCTCAAGATTAGTGGGGTCCAACCTGCTGCATACAAAGTTTCCCACTCCTTTGCTTCGAAGTTTAGAGTCCTTCTCAAGATTGGGACTCCTGGTGTCAACCATATTGGGGTGGTACCCGGGAGTACCAGGTATTCTGCCAACCACGGACGGGCTGCCTTGTCCAGTGCCACCTTCTCTAAATACTATGATTCATCTTCCTCCAGAAAGCCCAGCTAATCATTGATTGTCTTCCTATCGAACATCACTATCAAATTCCGCACTTTAGTCACTTTAGTGCACTTTTTTATGTGGGTAGCATTAGTGTATAACTCCTTGATTAAGTGCTCATTTGCCTCCTCAACGTGGCCTATAAAATATTCCTAGTCCGGTCTCTCTCTGAATTTCCTCTGCACATTAGGGTTATGAGGCAAAAGGTCCTTCGTGATGAATTTCCATTATTTCCTCTCGGGCTACCATTATCTGAACTTGTGGCATGCCAACTCACTAAGAAACCTATCCTGCCAAGCCTCCAATTTTCTAGCTCTCACCACCCCCGTTACATAGGCATACCCCCTCATTCTTCTTCTTCTATGGGATCCTCAGCGGGTGTTGAAGTTGTAGGTGAGGTAGAAGAGGTACTATCACTGCTCTCAGCTGAGCCCTTGGATGACTTAGAAGAAATATGGATTAAAGCTTGAGTAGTAGGAGAAGCCAGAAGAGTAGGTTCATATCTAAATTTAAACCTTTTCGGCCAGTCAGGAACACGCTCCGGTACTGACTCGGAGTCAGATGCCTCCCGGGTGGGTAAATACTCATTTCCCTCTAAATGGAAAGAAGCTTTATCTGCTTCCTTTATTTCCTTTCTAGTTTCCCTAATTGCTTTTCGAACTTCGGGAGTCAATTTGATTGTACCTCGTCCCTTATCTTGGGAGGACTCTTCTTTCCCTTTCTGTTTGTCACCACCTCCTCTTGATTTAACCATTGTCTACAAGTGGAATTCAGTTAAAGCTTGTTAGTATCACAGTACCAAAAGCATTAGTGAAGAATATGCATGAAAAAAGCTTATTGCAGACCGTAAAAAATGTAGTGTGACCGCTAAGAAACCACCGCAGACCGCACAAAAGGGTACCGCGATCTGCAGTGATGTGGGGTTCAGACTACCACTCTTTGATTCGGGGGATCGCGGACCACAAGAAATGGTCTGCGGCTGCAGTGGGGCATCCCAGACTGCAAAAATTTAACCACGACCACAGTCCTAAAAAATAACCCGCTGAAGATTTCCACCGCGGACCACGAAAAAACCATCGCGGCCGCGGTGAGGCACTGCGGACTGCAGGAAATCCATCACGGTCACGGTAAGCACTACACAACAATACCAACCTAGGGTTTCAATATTTTTCTCATTTTTAGCCTAAATTTACATATTATCAATTCCCAAGTAGTTAATCATCCTTTTCCACTAGTTAACCCAAATCTAAATAACATTACGTGACCCTACTCTACAAGTTGAAAGAAAAGGGAAGAAAAAGAAGCATAAACTAACAAATTAAAATAAATTAAAACAAAATTAAAGAGTAGGAAAATATTTGAAAGTACAACAGATGAGATGCACACAGATGATTGAGAGAAAACGTTTGGATTTTGTGCCTAGGTCTAGGATGAACAGTGAATTTTACTACTTAGAGAGAAAAAGAGCAAAAAGGGTAAATGAGCGCCTGAGGTCCTATTTATAGAAAAAGGACTTGGGACCCACGACACCTACCCACCACAGTTGCATAAAATGAACCACAGACCGCGGTGGCTTCACCACATGAAGCACTAGCGAGGTTGTCACCGCGGACCGCAGAAAAAGATCTACGGTCGTGGTAGGTCACCGCGGACCGCACAAAATGCATTGCAGCCACGGTGACAATCTTCAAAGAGTGACCATTTTTAACTATTCACCATTGCAGACCGCAATGAAATTTTGCCCCCGCAGTAAGGCCATTGTGGCAGCAAAAAATGCAATGCGGCCATAGTGCAAACTTCAGAGAGTGCAACATTTTTCTAACTTGGTCCTGCACTACATCAAAACAACCATATATGCATCTCACAGTTAGTTAGTCCAAAAGCAAATCCTACACTAAACATAAAATCAAAGAAAAATAAAAAGAAAGAGACCCGGGTTGCCTCCCAAGAAGTGCCTGATTTAACGTCGCAGCACGACACACGTTACCATCAAATCAATTTAGATGGATCATTTCCACCACATGGTTGTCATCAATCTTGCCATGATAGTGCTTGACTCTATGCCCGTTAACTCTGAAGATCTCTCCATTTTTGTTTTTCAAGTCTAGTGGACCAAACGAAGTTAAAACACCACTTCAAAAGGTCTACTCCATTTTTACTTAGGCTTTCCCGAAAACATACGTAACCGAGAATTGAAAAAGAGAACCAAATCAACCACTTTGAAATCCTTGCTACGAGCATACTTGTCATGAAGTTACTTCATCTTGTCCTCGTATAAGAACGAACTGGAGTGGACATGGAATTAGAATTCAGCAACTTCATTACAATGCTCCCATGAAGATTTTCTGCCACATCCCATTCAACATTCAGCTTTCTGAAAGCTCACATGGCCTTGTGCTCTAACTCAACCGGTAGATGGAAAACTTTACCAAACACCAACGGTATGGATACATACCAACCGGAGTCTTGTAAGCAGTGTTATAAGCCCATAGAGCATCATCCAATTTCTTTGACTAATCGGTCCTATATGCATTGACCGTCTTTGACAACATACTCTTGCTTTCCCTATTTGAGATATCAACTTGGCCACTCGCCTGAGGATGATAAGTAGTAGAAACTTTATGATTGACACCATACTTTGCAAGCAAGGTGTCAAAAGATCTATTACAAAAATGAGATCCCCCATCACTTATGATTGCACGAGGAGTTCCAAACCTAGTAAAAATTCTCTTCTTGAGAAACGCAAAAACACTCCAGGTCTCATTATTGGGTAAAGCCGCGGCCTCGACCCGCTATGGAACACAGTCAATCGCCACTAGAATGTATGTGTTCCCACACAATCTAACAAATGTGCCCATGAAATAAATGCCCCACATATAAAAAATATCAACTTCAAGAATAGTATTACGAGGCATCTCATCTTTCTTTGAAATTCCACCCGCTCTTTGACATTTATCGCACCTCTTCACAAGTTCATTTTCATCTTTGTACAAGGTTGGCTAGTAAAACCCGCAACTAAGAAACATTGAAGCTGTCCTCACCCCACCATGATGGACACCATAGGGAGAGTAATGAAAAGTCTACAAGATACTCAATTGCTCTTCCTCTGGGTCACACCTCCGAATCACTCCGTCAGTGCAAATCTTGAACAAGTATGGCTAATCCTAATAGAAATCCAAACTATCCTGTTTGAGATTCTTCCTTTGGTTAGAATAGATCTCACATGGGGTTATACCATTCACAAGGAAATTAGCAACAACCACAAACCATGGAATATCATTCACCGACACACAAAGGAGTTGCTCATTGGAAAATGAATCATTGATCTCTAGGCCATCACGAGCCCTCCCCTCTTCCTCCAAGTGGGACAAGTGGTCTATCACTTGGTTTTCACAACCCTTCCAGTCCATATTCTCCAAAACAAAATTCTTGAAGTAACATGACCTATAGCATCAGCCTATCTTTGGAATCCTTTTTTGTAATCAAGTACCAGAGTGTAGCAAGATCGATATGAACTATGACTTTGGCGCCCGTGAGATACAGCTGAAATTTTTACATTGCAAACACAGTAGCCAAAAGCTCTTTTTCTTTCACCTTGTAGTTCACTTAAGCATCATTTATTGTCTTGCTCGAGTAGTACACTGGATGAAACATTTTATTTACTCTTTGACCTAAAACTGCCCCAACTGCAACGTCGCTCACATCACACATGAGCTCAAAAGGTAAGCTCCAATTGGGTGCAGTAATAATAGGAGTGGTTGTAACATGTGCCTGAGAAGTTCGAAAGCTTTCATAAAACCCTCATTGAACACACACTTGGCATCCTTTTCCAAAATCTTGCAATAAAGGATTCACTACCTTAGAAAAATCCTTGATAAATCTCCGGTAGAACCCTGCATGCCCAAGAAAACTCCTAACCCCTTGGACATAAGTAGGGGGAGGGACCCTTGAAATAAGTTCAATTTTAGCTTTTTCCACCTCTATACCATGCTTTGAAATTTTATGGCCAATGACTATGCCCTCCTTAAGATGATGTGGCATTTTTCTCGGTTGAGCACAAGATTGGTTTATTCACACCGGGCCAATACCCTATCAAGATTCTTCAAGCATTCATCAAACGAGTCTCCAACAACATTGAAGTCATCCATGAAAACCTCCAAAATATCTTCCACCATGTCGGGTACTATGGCCATCATACACCACTAAAATGTAGCCGGTGCATTACACAACCCAAATAGCATCCTAAAAAAGGCAAAGGTACCATATGGGCAAGTGAATGTGGTCTTCTCCTAATCTTCTGAAGAAATCAAAATTTTGTTTTACTTAGAATACCCATCCAAGAAAAATTAGAAGGCATACCGAGCAAGTCTGTCTAACATCTGATCAAGAAAAGACAATGGAAAGTGATACATGCGGGTCACCTTGTTCAACTTACGGTAATCCATGCACACCCTCCATCCGGTTACTGTCCTTGTTGGAATTAGCTCATTTTTTGCATCGGTAACCACTGTCATACAACCCTTCTTCGGTACACATTGCACCGGCAAAGTCCAAGAACTATTAGAGATGGGGTAAACAATGCCGACATCTAACCACTTGATCACCTCCTTTTTCATAACTTCTTCCATTGCCTTATTCAACCTCCTTCATCATCTTCAAGAATAATCTTGTGCATATAAAAGGAGGGGCTTATCCCTCCAATATCAGCTAAAGTCCATCCATTTGCAATCTCATGGAAGTCGGCCTCGGTTTCCCAATACCCGAAGTCTTAAAAATTAAGTAGGGTATCAAGTTAATACTTGCCCCCAAATCAGATAGAGCTTTTGCAAAGTCTGCACTCCCAATGGTGCAAGGAATGGTGAAAGCACCGGGGTCTTCTAGCTTCAGAGCCATAGAGTGCCCAATTGCACCAACTTGGTAAGTCATCTTGATAGTTTCACAATCCATGGATCTTTTCTTTGTCACCAAGTATTTCATGAATTTAGCATAACCCGGCATTTGCTCTAGAACATCATTTCAATTCTCCCTATTTCATGGTTTGATGAACTAGGACCTTGGGATAAAAATGGGGGTGGATTGTTGGGTTGTTGATACATTGAGGGCCTTTGAAAGCATTGCCCCTAATTTCCTTGGTTGTTTTTATTCCAACCACCCTAATTGTTGTTCCCACCCCACTTATTGTTGTTTTCATTCCAATTACCCTGATTGTTCTGATTACTGTTCTGGTTGCCCCAATTTGGATTTTGGTTGTTGTTCCCCCCAATTATTGTTGCCTTGTTGTTGTTGATTTCCCTAATTGCCTTGGGATCTCCATTGTTGTTGTAGGTTGGAAGAATTGCCCCTTTTTCCTTGATAGTTGTTCACGTATTTCACTTCTTCATTCTACTCATCATAACCTTTATCTTGGAACCCACCACTATCTTGTCAAATTGATCCAACTCCCTTGGTTCTGTTGGCTTTTTTGTCTTCTTTTGTTCACTAGAATATTGACACCCTCCATAGCATTTACTTATCGTGGAGTTTGAACCTGCTGTAATTGTGCCTTTGCTAGATGGTTCATTGTGGTTGTTAGTGTCAAACCTCCTTTTTCCTACTACACCCCGTGAAGGGGTATAATAAAAGGGAATTTTTCCAATTAAAGGACAATCGAAACGGGATTCGTTTATTAAGAGATTTAGAGTCTCCACTTGGGAGATTTAAGGTGTCCCAAGTCACCGGTTTGAATCCCGAATAGAGGAAAAGATTGACTCTGTAATACAGTCCGCGAACCAGAAATCTGGATGAGGAATTCTGTTAACCCGGGAGAAGGTATTAGGCATTCCCGAGTTTCGTGGTTCTAGCACGGTTGCTCAACTGTTATACTTGGCTTAAATTATCTAGTTTTAACAATTATGAACCTATGTGCAAATTTTAACTTTTAACTGCTTTTATTTATTATTATTTTTAATGAGAATTGCAACGTCTTGAAAACACATCTCGAACCACATCACATCAATGCACCCGTGGTTATTGACATATTCGCTGAGATTGGATTTGGGTCACATAAATGTGCACCAGAGTTTAGGGAGATAATATTATTAAAATACGCGCCTAAAGAGACTGACGCATTATTATCTTTGGGGAAAGCCATGAAGTTCACTAAACGGCCCGTCCCAAAATTTAAATATTTTAGTATATATTTAATGAGGGCCCCGCAATTCATGTATTTACCTTGGCGAGGCTCGTCTCACTCTATTATTTAAAAGGCCAATCCTAAAAGAACTATGATTTTCTATTTTTTATTTGTCTCTAAAATAAAGTTAGGGTCCTAATTAACTTATTACTGGATTAAAACATAGCAGGAGAAAAATTGCGTTCAGGTCTACATCAAAACTGGCCAGCCTCAAATATCAGCCCAGGCCCAAACACACACATTCATCAAAAGGGGCATGGGCTTGATTGTTAGTGAACTGAGGCCTGTACCTCTTGAAAAAGTTGTCAAGCCCAGTGATTAAACCAAACATGAAAGTTCCATTTAAACAGATATTCGCTAACGATTATTCTACTTCTCGACTTAATTTCAATATCATTTGATAGAACAGTCCCGCTAACTCATTGAAGACCAGGCCCTTGCAAGAAGGCCAGATTTAAATTCCCTTGCGGTTGCTGACCACACCAGGGTTCGAGCTTGGGCGGCAGCACAACACCACACTACCCCAGTTAATCCCGAAAGTAGTCTATAGAAATCACCTTTATACTTAACACTAGTTTTACTTTTTTAAAATCCATGTTCCACTTGCTTCCCTTAACAATACACATGAACAAGACCGGTTGAACTAATTTAGTGTGATACTCGAACTGATATTATTTACTCGAATGGTTCGTGATTTCCGAACTAAACATACTGAACTAACATGCTGACTTCCATTTGAACTATTTGAACATGTTTCTTTACATACAAAGCTATTTGAATCTGTTTTGTAACTACTGAAAATGAATCCAGCTTACACTAAACTACACTTCATAGCTAGTAATCACAAACTAAGATTAATTACAATTGATGGCCAGGAAATTTGCATGTTTGTAGAAATAGATTCAATCAGTCCACGAATTCAATAAATAGTTTACAATTATTATCACTAATTATACTGAAACATTGAACAACTGATAATTAACTATGCTTCCATTTAATTCATTCTCAATCCAGGATTCACATGATATTGGGGCTCAAAGCATGTACCTGGCAATTGAAAATGAAGCAAGAAAAGGAAAGAGGTCAACACCAGCAATAACATAGCAAACACAGCAGCTCAACCGCAGCAAATCAAATCAAGTTCGAAACCCAGGAAAGTTTGAAAACCAAACAGACTCGACAGAACAGCCTCAACACAATACCAAAACTCAAGAATGAACCAGGGACTAAAATGCAAACAACCAACTTTTCTTTTTAATGTAACAGTGACCTTTCCTTACTCTCAAAAATGACCAACTCTCTCAAACTCTTAAGGTCTCACAATTCTCAAAATGATATTCAAGAGCCGAATGCCTGAAGAACTCTCCCTGACTCTCAGTATTCTTTTCAATGTTTCAAACTCTCAAGACACCTTTTAAACTCTCAAAACTGATTCTTCAGAATCCCAAAAGCAGACCCCTTTTACTGCCCAGACCCCCTTCTATTTATACCAAAAGACTGACCCCCTCCTCCTCTCAAAAGAACCAATGAAAATGAGCCCATGATATTCTCTAACAACCCATTACTATGTGTCTAATCTCTTTTTTAATTCCCTTGTCCCCCACTAACCTTTGTCTTGTTCTATTTTTAATTCACTTATTCCCCACTAACCTATGTCTTTTTCTTTATTAACTCCACGCGTGTATGGGCAACTTATTTTTTTATTCAATTAAGTATGGGCAGCCTTTAATTAATTTCCCCATGTACTATATTTTGTTCCCCACTATTATTAAACAATGCATTATTTAAATGTTATACTAGTACTCTACTGATAGAACACTTAAACTAACCATTTCTAATCATTTTAAATCCCAAAATACCCTTCTGAATGTCCTGAACTACTATCCTATCTCAACCCATTTCAATCTGTACTAAACCTTTCAGCTATAACCAATTTCAGCCTACCAACTAACTAAACTGATTCCTAATTAATCATTTTAGTTGTATCTAAACTAGAATCACAGAAAACTCGACAACAGTTTTAAACATTGACCTCAAATTAGCATTATAACAAAAATGAAGGATTCAGTGATTCAGGACAGAATCAGACTGGACTATTAAAGTCCAATTTGCACAGATACAGGGAATAAACTAACACAAAACCTAAACAAGAACAAATGAAAACTATAAATATACCGAACAAAAGTAGACTGAATTCATATGCAAAATGGCGAACAACAATGAGAAAGGAAACAAACATCACACAAACTGAAACAATTCGCAACAATAATACCAGCAAAACTTATAGGAATAGCCATAGTTTTGTACAAGATCTTACTGACTTTAAAATCAAACTAACAAACACACATATTCAATTAATCCAAACAGCTTATAACACGTGCTAATTGATCAGAAGAAAAATGGACTAAGAAAAAGGTCCGCAAGAGGAGGAAGAACTAATTGACCAAAAATTACAAATCAATCAGATAAATTAAAACGACAACAACAGAAAAAGGAAAACAAAGGGAAATACTCAGAATTTCAGACCACTCCACTCTGTCCTACTCGAAACTTCAAACTGAGCTTTTGAGGCCAAAACAGACCTTAATCGAGTGTTCTCCACTGAGAACACTCAACTAAAGTCGGTTGAAACCTCAAGTTCCTAAATTTGCACAAAGCCTGGAGTTTGGTTCTTCTAGTGCTAAGTCATTCGAATTAAGATTCGACAAGTTCTGTTTTGATTCGAAGGAAACTAGGGGTGGTTTAGAGATGAGAGAAGTTCGGTGGACGTCTGGTGTAACTTTGGGAAGGTTTAGGTCTGGCGCCGCCACCGGGGGATCTTGTGGCAGCACTAGGGTTCTTGGCCTTAAATTGATATTCGACAAAGTCTAGGCAGATTCGAGGGAAGGTGCTTGGGTATTTGGTTTAAGGAGGTGGAGGCGAGGGTAGGGTGTTAACTTGGTAGCCATCAGAGGTGATGCCAGAAAAGCCGTTTGGTTTTTCGAATATTTGAAGGACTAGGCTAGTATTCGAGGGAATATGAGGGTGGCATGGAGATGGGGAGGTTGAGTGAAGAGGTGGTGTAAATATGGGGGTCATTGGACCACCGGAACCGCCGCGAGGCGATTTTCGGTGGGCGGAGGGCAGTGGGGGAAGGCGGCGAGAGACAAGCTCGTCTTTGAGCTGTTAGAGACGATGGAGGGTGGGTTTTGGCTTGGGGGGAGGGGGGCTGGGGTCATTTGGAACCTTATATACTGGGGGAAAGATTGAATCCAAGCCGTTGGATCAGATAAGATCAACGGCTTGGATCAATCCACTAAATAAAACGGTGTCGTTTAGATACTCTTTGAGACCGGATTGATCTCTGATGGAATGGGTCGGGGTTGGGTAACGGGTCATGACGCATGTTTTAGGTCGTTGGATCAAATGAAATGAACGGCTTGGATCAATTGGCCTGATACGGTGTCGTTTAGACTAATCTGGGGCCAGGCTGGACCGTTCGATCTTGGGAGATCAATGGTTTAGATTTCGCACATCAAAACGACATTGTTTGGGTGGTCTTGGAGATGGATCAAATTGGACTGGGTGAGGCATATTGAATTGGGCATGGGATTTTATTTAATTTGGACGGCCCAGTTCGATTTCTCTTCTTTTTTCCATTTTTCTTCTATTCTTTTATTTCCTTTTTAATTCTTAATTTAAAACCAAAATCCTAGATTAAATCATAAAACCAAAAATTAACTTAAAATACTAATTAAATCTTAATAATAATTATCACACACAATAAAGAAAAATCACACAATTTAACATTAACACTAAAATATGAAGTACATTATTTTTGTGATTTTTCCCAATTTGTAAAACAAACATAATTACTCCTAATTGTAGAATTAAATCCTAAATGCAAATGTGACATATTTTTGTATTTTCATTAATTTAAACAAATAAACATGCATACACAAACGCAAACAATTACTAAAAATATCACAAAAAATTCACAAAAATGCACACAATAAAACAGACAACTTTTGTTTTGAATTCTTTGGGAGTAGTTCGTATGGGAAAAAATCATGTGCTCACAGTTAGTTCTGCTATTTCTTGTCGATGATCATGAAGCTTCTTGTGCAAGTGAATGACCATAGGGTCACCCTATGGCACATTTTCTCTACTTTGAAAAGCAGAGGACGTGTAAGCCATCTCATCCAATATTACATTAGCCTCATCATATGGTGTGTTCGTGAAATTTCTCCCAGCGAGTTGGTTCATTATGCACTAATTCGTAGTGTTAATGTCCCGACAGAATGTCTGTTGTATCATTGCCTCAGTCATATTCTTATTGGGACATTCCTTAACCATGGTCTGGTATCTCTCCCATATCCTATGCAATGGTTCGTTGGGCTCCTGTTTGAAAGCTAAGATTTCATCCCTCAAAGTTTCCATATGCCTCGGTGAGAAAAAATTCACAATGAATTTATCCGTCAACTCATCCCAAATAGTGATGGAATAGTTGTGAATTCGTTCAAGCCAATCCAAAGCCTTCCCTATCAATGAAAAAGGGAATAGTCTCAACTGAAATGCATCCTCGGACATATTTGTTTGCTTGCTCCCCCAACAGGTATCCACGAAACCCTTAAGGTTCTTGTAAGCATTCTGATGGGGAGCAACTGTGAAATACCCTCGCTTCTCCAACAAGGTCAGCATCACATTTGTAATTTGAAAATTACCTACCCAGATCCGGGGTGGAATAATTGCACTAGTATATCCTTGATTTGGAAGCACCCGAGGAGCCACTCTTGGAGGTGGCGGGGGAGGGTATGGAACATTATCATTTGCATTGGCCTGAAGGCCTCTCCTTTGTGCCTGAGGTACTAGAGGCACCTCATCATCTCCATTATCATGAACCTCTTTCCCCGGGATAACATTTCCAAGAGGACCATTGTAGTTGTTGTTTGCCGCCATTTTGGTACCTGAATTGGCGTCACACACAAATTAGTATCATAGAAGGAAAGAAAAACAATACACAAAACTATTGAGATAGATAGCCAAAATTTTTAGCTCCCTAACAACGACGCCAAAAAGTGATCGAGTCCAACGCTACACCATTACAAAGTGGCAAGAGTGGTCGAATCAGCTTTTACCCGAGATGGTCGGGATCAAATCCATAGGGAGCTTCAATTGGTTGCGATTTGGTTTCCTATCTAAATTAGCAATGCGTAGTGCTCTTAATTACACTTCCGATCATAATTGTTCGATTGTTACTTCTAATATTATGCAAATGAGATACTAAATTAAACTAAGAGATAATGCTTGAAGGTTTTTCTAAATGGATAACGGGGCACTAGGGAAATGACTTTCTCCTAAGTGAATATTTGACGGGATCTAAAGCTTAAGGCAATGATGTTAAGTTGGGGATTGCAATATAACCAATTCACGAAACTACTCACTCTATACCTCTCGATAGCTTGAGTGACTTTGCCCTAATTGACTTTCTCAAGACCAATTAGGTCAAGATTTGTGCAACCAATATAGGTTCAAGTCGGGTATTACTATCTCTAGGTTTAACCCTTTAATTGGGGCTATCAATCTATTGAATACACCCCAATTCCTTGTTGGACTAATTTTCCTAGACTCAAACTCTCTTTCTCAAGAAAATCCCAAGTCAAAAAGGCACAAATTAGTGTTTTCAACAACTAATTCAACATAGAAACAATAAATCAGTCCAAATATCAACCACCCATGAACATCTAAGCATTAAAACACAAGACCCATTAAATACCCACACTAGGGTTGAGCCACAACCCTAGCTAATGGGTCTAATTACTCATAATAATGGAAGAAAACATATAATTAGATGAATAATAACTCATATAATATGTTTACAAGCTAAGAATTAAATATTCAATGATAAACTAGACACAAATTTACACAAAATAGGTCCAAAACAGCCTTCATGTCCTCAGTTATGAATTGGATAACCTAAAAATCTGAAAAAGAAGTATTTATACAAGGCCGAGTTTTTTGAACAAAAATACCGCTGACGGAGGTACCGCGGACCGCGAAAAATGCACAGTGGCCGTGGTGATACTTTTTAGCTTCATTTCTCAGTCTCCGAATCAGGCCACCGTGGACCGCATAAATGCTTCGTGGCCATGGTGGCTTCAATGTGGTCTGCACAAAATTGACAGCGGCCGCAATGGCTTCCAATCTTCTAAACTACCAACTCTCTGAATCTCTTCTCTGCGTCGCATAAAATGGATTTCGACCGCGGTGAGGCTACTGCGTCCACAAAGCATCTACCGCAGACCGCAATGCTTGAGCTTCCAAAATTTGCATCTCTTTGAATCTCCTCACCGTGGACCACAATAAATGGATTGTGGCCTTGGTGGGTCTGTTGCAGTTGTAGTAGATTTTATGTTGCAGCAGTGCTTTTACTTGTTCTTGGTACTTGTGCAGGTTTCACTCCTTTTTGAGCTAGTTTTGACATCTTGTCACTTTCTTGACCAACCTTGCAAACAAGTACAACATGTAAGCCTTTTGGGACTATTTGTATATATTTTTAATCAACACTCAAGTCAACAGGAGTATAAAATGAAATACAATCCCTACAACTGGTTAGAAAAAGAGGTTCCTACACACGGTAGGGCGTACAACCTTAGCAAAAGCTATCTTTGCTAGTATCCCCACCCATGTCATGAATTTTATCAAGCTCCCCATCTCCTCATGCAAAAGGATTAATAAAATTCAAAGGGACTTCTTCTCGGGGACTATTGCCGGAAAAAAGAAAATGCACAAGCTCAGCTAGGATGTCATTACTAGACCCAAGCATTAGGGGGCCTGGGTATCCAAAAAACTGAGCTAAAAGGTAAGGCTTGTCACTCAAGCCTTGCATGGAGGATTTTTCATAAACCTGATATATTATGGGCCAAAATACTTATTGCCAAGCACTGCAACTCAACTACCAATGGACGGAAACCTTTTGCTATAACTTGGCAGTGTATCCTTGAGGGCTGGAAAATCTACAACAAAGCCTCTAGGTGGGTTGTCAACAAAGGTAATAGAGTGAACTTCCGCACTGACAGTTGAATCCCAAACGTAGAGGCCTATTGATACCTTTATTAGTTGGTCAAAGTTGAATGAAGAAGAAAACTTAAAGATATCCTCCATATATAACAATGGACCTGGAACTTAGAGCATCTCTCATTTCCCATTCCCGAGTCCCTATTTCTTTCCATCAACAAACCCTCCTTAATCATATCTGAGAGAGAGAAGATAAACTCATCTGGGGCTCATCGACTCCTTCCTACACACAATAGAACATACACTTTGACCCAGAACCCACCTTTAGCTGGGTCTGAAAACTAGAAACTTCTAATAAGATTAGATATTTTACATGGTTACTAGCCCAAACAGACTGCCCTCCAATAAGTATCTTCACAATTTAACCTTCAACTATGTCCTTCCTATTCAGTGTGTAATAGTCTAGAGGAATCCAAATACTATTAAATCTTAAAATAGGCTAGAATTGTAATTATAAGTAATTTAGCTTTTAAAAATATCAAATGAATCATATCTTCTTCCTATGCCAACGCCAAAATAATTTGGAATAACCTTTGCCAATATTCTACAAATCAGTTAGTGCCACGACCACTACATGTCATGCCTGGTTCTTGGAATACCACATGGAGCATGCTAAAAGACAAAGTTTTCAATGACTGCATCCAATAACACTTCCTTTTATCCTCCTGCTTCTAGAATATTTGGTTCACTAGAAACAACAATTTGTTTAACATAAAAAGGAGCATGCTCAAAATAATACCGTTATTGTTAAATCTATGGAGTACCACCTACTGACCAGGAATGAACAAACCTCATAAGTAATAGGTTCCATAAGTGTCAAATGGGAACCACCTTACAAATGCTCCTACAAGCTAAACACCGATGGATCCTACTTTGGTAACCCTAGGGTAGGGGTTATAGGTGGGTCTTTAGAAACCATTCGAGCGACTAGATCATCTTCCACCAGTAACAATCTAACTGAGTTTAATGCCCTCTTCAAAAGGCTAAAGCTATTGATTCATCAGAGCCTCTCCAACTTGACCTTAAACACATACTCAGAGGAAATCATTAGAATGCTAAATGATGGCCACTTACCTTATGATCCCATTATTTGTGAATCCAGGTCTTTGATAACACAGTTGGGGTAACTGGTCATCAGGCATAATTTCAGGGAGCAGAACCAGATGGCAAGCAAATGAAAGAGCAAGAAAAAGCTTTTTGATAAAACTAAGTTTTTGGCAGTTCCTCTGGTGTTTGTTAATGATGCACTCTAGGCAAACATCCTAGGAACCACATTTAGTAGAAAATATTGGTATGTAATATTACTAACACTATTGCATATATTGGTAGTCACGTGGGCAGCCACTCTAAGCTGTTTCTCTGTAATTATTTTTGATTAATAAAGTATCTAGTTAATGTAAAAATTAAATATCTTTTACCTCTGTTCATTGACGCAACCGGTAGAAAATGAGGTAACTTGCCCTTCTTCTTCTCCCAATGAGATTCATGTTTGTTGTTGACACTTTTTTTTTGGTAAACTGCTAGGCAAGCGCCTAGGGCTAGTTTTTATTAATAAAATAAAATAAAAATACAAAAATTAAGAAAAGTATAAATATGGGGGACAATAGCATCGGTGTTGTTACCCATATGCCTTGGCTATATAATCACTCATCTGCGCCTCAGATTGCCTTATGATAGCAGCCTCATGTAGAGGATTCATGGTGTAGCTACTTGCAAAGTCTCACAAGGGCATATAATCTCATAGCCATGTGTATATTTTTCCAAAGGCGTAGGACCAAGGCAACACAAACCGGGCTAAATCTTACCTTAGAATTAATGTGTATAAAGTGAGATTTTCTAAAAAACAAAGAGTAAAAAAATGCATGAATCTTGCTAAAGATGAGACTGATGTTCCAAAGTCAATATCAATCATAAGTGCAATATATATATATATCTATTTATTGGATAAAAAGTGCTAACGTCTACACAGTCAAGGACATTTAATAGCAATGTGCTCAAACCCTAGTGTCTTTTAATTATCTACTCTTTAATTGTGGTTATAAGATGCAAGTGTAATTTCACATATAAAATTATATATATAGTATTGTCGAGACCCGGATTTCTCGCTTTTGTGAATCGTGATGGCGCCTACTCATAAAAGCTAGGCAAGCCGACAATTATAGTTTTACTACCATTATATTTAACCAAACATGGACATATACTAGTTAAAAACAAAATAACTAAGAAATGCGAAGGTAATATAACATTGCCACATCTCAAGTACATAGCTACCCCATAGATCCAGTGTCGCAATCCATGAACGACTAAGATTACGACAAATATAAGTCTGAAAGAAGTACAAGTGTTTCAAAATAGAAGAGACAGAAGAAACTAAAGCGGGAAAAGGGGACTTGAGGCTCAGCGAACGCCAGCAGATCTACCTTAGTCTCCTTGGAATGAAGGCAACAACCTCAAGCTGTTCACCAAGTCTGGTAGCGAAATTTGCACAAAAAGTGCAGAGTATAATATAAGTACAACCGACCCCATGTACTGGTAAGTTTCGAGGCTAACCTTAGCGAAGTAGTGACGAGGCTAGGACACGACAACCATATAAACCTGTGCAATTAAATCATATACTAGCAGAACAATAATAACAGAAGAGCAACAGATGAAGAGGGAAAGGGGAAACATGCTATGGGGAATATCAAGTTCTAACAAAAATTCAATGGAGAAGCATAATAAACACCATATTTGTATCAACAGGAATAATGAAACAGTAACACATGCAAAGCATAACTCTTTGTGCTTTTACTCTCGTTCTCACCATAATAAGCAACAAAAATGGCACGACATCACCCTTCATGCATTAACTTTCATAATCATGGCACGACATCACTCTTCGTGCATTAACACTCACTTACCGTATCATACACGAAATCACCCTTCGTGCTTTACACCCTCCCTCACCCAAATAATAGAAAAAATACATCAGGTAATCAATAATAAAACAATAACATCCTGGCAAGGGAATCATCAATAGTAACAATAACATCTCGGCAAGAGAACCAGCTATAACCAATCTCATTTCAATAGTTAACTCCACGAAATAAGTCTCAACTTGAGTCAATACTCAACAATGGTCAATTACCAAGAAAAATATCACAAGTCTCGTTCAACATAGATAATCATCAATTTAAGCCTGAACAATACATAATAAGAGTCGTAACAGTCACATTATAAGACTCACTTGCATGCTCGACACCAACGTATGAATACTCGTCACCACACCTATACGCCGTACTCAACACTAACACGTAGCAAATAAGACCACAACACCTATTCCCTCAAGCTAAGGTTAGACCAAACACTTACATCAATTCCTCAGACAAAATCAAGCCTCAATTACCGCTTTACCTCTCCTTTCCACTTCCAATCCATTTATATCTAGTCATAATTTACTTAATAATATCAATAAATACTAAATAAACCTATTTTAATGCATGAATGTAGATTTCCCAATGTTTTCCCTAAAAAGTTAAAAAATCGACCCTAGACTCGGGTAGTCTAAACTAGAAATTCGAACCAAAACCCGATTACCCATTCACGCACGAGCTCAAATATGCAATTGGTTTTGAAATACAACCCCAAATTGAGGTCCAAATCTCCCAAATTCAAAATTCCTAAATACTACCCAAGAACACCCAATTTTCCATGAAAACCCCTAGATTTTGAGATACAATCATGTAAAATGATGAATTAGATTGAAGAGTATGAGTTAGAAATCACTTACCTATGATTTGGAGAAGTTTGGGTCTTTGAAAAATATCCTAGGGATGTTTAGGGTTCGAAATTATGAAGAATAAAGTGAAAATCCCATCCAAAAGATGTCTGCTCCTCTCGCAATTGCGAGCATTTTGTCGCAATTGTGATGGTTGGCCCCTCCCTGTTGACTTCGCAATTGCAAAGGGAGTTTTGCAAATGCGAATAAGGCAGGAATGGATTCTTCAAAATTGCAATAAAACCCTCGCAATTGCCAAGCATGTTAGGCTCGCAATTGCGAAGCCTGAACTCGCAATTACGAGACCAGAGCCTGCAACAATACTAGATGCAACAACCAATTTTCTCTAAGTCCTAAAACACTCTGTGGGTTATCCAAAACTCACCCACGCCCTCGGGGCTCCAAACCAAACATGCACACAAGTCTAAAAATATCATACGGACTTGCCCGTGCGATCAAAATCATCAAAATGACATCTTAAACAACGAATTTGCCACCAAAACTCATGAATTCATAAGATAGTTCAAAATTCTATTTTCTCAACCAAGGGTCGTATTTATATCAAATCAACTTCGATTCTTACCAAATTTCACATATACGACTTAAATATTATGTTAAACCTATACCAGACACCAGAACCACAATACGTGCCTGATACCATTAAGATCACCCACCATTTAATTTCCAAAAGTCCTTATATTTTTCAGCAAACAATTTTCTTTACAAATCATTTTCTCGGGCTAGGGACCTCGGAATTCTATTCCGAGCTTACGCCCAAGTCCCATATTTTAGTACGGACCCTACGAGATCGTCAAATCATGGGCACGAGTCTATTTTTTGGGCGAAGTAAACTTTAACCAATTTTAAAGGCTAAATTAAATATTTTTCTTAAATTTCACATAAAAGATTTTCGTGAACGCGCCTGGATTGTGCACACAAATCGAGGAGAAGAAAATGAGGTTTTCAAGGCCTCGGAACCCGAATTCGGATTCTAAAATATACGATGACGCTTTGGGTCATCAAAGGTATATAGAAGTTATATGCATATATATTTTATTTTGTATAACAACATATACTACTATTATATTTTGACTGTTATGTACTGTAAAACATTGTATATATATATATTGTAAAGATCCAATCGGTCATTTTGAGTGCCAGCATGCCTTTCGGAAGTTTGAGGTCTTAAGTAGCTTCACTTCATGTATCATGACTTGTACGTGTGATTGGAATTGAATTTTGGGAAGTTCGGAATTGATTCGGATGGATAATTCCTAATTTAGAAGGTTTATGTTGGAAAGCTGACCAAGGTTTGGCTTTTAAATAAACAATCTCGGTATTATGATTTTATGTTTCGAGGATTTTGGGCCATGTTGATTTGGACCAAGGGTTCCTAGTTCTGCTACTTATGGGTTGTCTGGTGTGATTTTGGGCGAAATCACACCCTATATCTCGCAAAACGGTGTTATTTCAACTTCTATTAGGGTTTCCTTTTTGAAACGCTAACTCTCTCCTGAATCTCGCAAAACAATGTTATTTTCATGCTGTAAGAATGTTTTCTTCTATGTTCTGCTTATTCTCGAGCTTCTTCTAAAAGATCCTCTACTTTGAACCGTTTTCACTTTCTCTGAAAAACTAGGATTTCTTGGAGTTCTTTTACGCATGTTTCGACCGACTTATTTATGATTAAACCTTTTCCTTGTTTATTCTGACTGATTTAATGCTCCTACTATTTTTTTAGCTTGACTCTACAAAAAACCCTAATTTCTAAAGATTTTTTCTTCGTTTTGGTTATGAGTGTTAGCATGATTTCTGTACTCTAGTTCCATGTGTTAGCATGTTTCTTTTCTTTGATTATGTGTGTTAGCATGATTTTCTTTTCCTTGTCTCTATGTGTTAGCATATTTCTTCGCTTTGATTATGTGTGTTAGCCTGACCTCCTTTGCTTTGGTTCTGTCTGCTAGCCTATTTATCTGATTCTTGTTAATGACTCGGGGTCACCATGCTTTGAATATGTCATGCTGAATCTTAGCCTATTTTCACCATCTCTGAATGATTGTGTTTATTCATCTCTTGTTCCCTTCTGTCTATATGGCTAATTTTGTTTTCTACTCTTGTTCATTCGCCTCTATTTATATGTTAAGAATACAGAATCATGACTTCGCATGATTGATTCTTATTTTCCTTGATTGTTGGTAATTGAAAGACTTTCTTTCAAAGCCCTAGAATTCTACTCGCCTGTTTAAATTAACTGATTTTATTACCTTATTTGCTATGGTACCTTGTTCTACTTAGCCTTTCCTTAATTGGAATTTCCCCGAATTTGATCCTAATTGACTACTATATGCATATTGAACCTTGACTCCTTCCTTTTTAATCCTACACTGATACTTTTCGTTTGATTCTCTAATTGATTGATTCTGAGTTCTTAAATTAACATACTACTGTGATTTTTTACCTTATGTTTTACCACCTACTTTCAACTATAAATACCCTAAGTCTTTCACGAAACACAACACGGAAGACTCTCAATTCTACATTCTCTTGTGTTCTCTCTCTCTTTCTCTTTTGCTCTATTACTGTTCTCTGCTCTTGCTTATTATTAGTCGGTTGTAAGCCAAGGCTAATATTTTGTTATCACTTTGTTCCTGCATCCTGCTCTTGCTCTCTTATTGGTATGTCCTAATTAATATTCAAGCCTCCAATCAATGTGTTTATCCTTGTTTCAGTTCATTATCTGCCTGATTTTCTTCTACTTACACTTCTACTGCTAAATGTGAAATTGATTATTTTGGTACTTTAGCATATCTTCTGATTTACGTGCTAAATCTGTAATATGACATTTTCTATCCCTAACTTCTATTTGCTATGCCTGTATCCTATTACTGTACATTATCATGCCTAAACTTTACCACTCCCAATTCCCCTGACCCCGGGCCCTTTATATGTCCTTCTTGATTGACATGTTTCTTACTGTTGTTCATCCTAACTCTTATAGTTCTCTCCCTATTATTGTCTAAGTATCATGTTTAAGTCTGACCATTCTTGTCCTCTGAATCTTCTGATTCTGTGTAGTCATGCTTCATTAAATCTCTGTATCTCCTTTAGCATTGTGTGATCTATCTGTTCCCTTTCCCCACGATCCTTGGATGCAAACATGTACTGTAACTAGTGCTTCTGCTATTTTTTTTTATTTAAAAAAACCCTTGTTTTGAAAACTCTCTTAAACTACTTCTTCATGCACTTCACACTACTCTTAGAGAATAGGTTTTGCCCCCTTCGTGTGAGCATTCCTTTGGGTACCTCTGAGTACTCACTGAATTCTGACACACAAGGCTGTTATTCAACACTGCACTTGTCCTGCATTCTTCTAAGTGTTTTGGTGCTGGTATTGGCTAGGGACCCAATGGGGCCGGTAGGGAGCTTTGGCGTACCTAGACCATGGCAAAGGCTGTGAAACTCGAAAGGAGTGAGGTTGGAAGATTGGGCCTGATTGAAGGCTCCCTATAGAATAACTTCTTATTTTTATTTTTTATTACTTTAATTTAGATACTATTGGTTTGTAATAATTTGTAAATGAACGATCAGGGCTGAATAATGAATATGGGGGGATGGGAATGCATGTTTATTTTAAGTAATGGGTAGAAAACCTATTTATAGATTTTTATTTACCTATTTGCGCAATAGATAACCTGCTTAGGACATGCATTTCATATGTTAGAAATCCTGTTTTAGGTCTTTTATTCTCAGCATGTTATTGTACTCACTTCGTAATCTTAATTATTAACAACAAATCAAATGAACTGTCATTACTACGTTGGCATGTTAGAAATCATGTTTTAGGTACTCCTATGTGCATTAGATATCCTGTCCTTAGGACTTGTTTTTCGTTCGAATTACAGTGGTTAATCAACATGTTAGTCTAATAACTTCGCTAAAATATGGCTAAGTGGTTTGAAACGTTTCTACAAATACCATATCATGCGTGCCTTTTAAAAAACCCGAATCAAATATCCGTGTTCATTCCTTAAAATAATCAGACAATGTATAAAACGCCTAGGCCATCTTTAAGCCCAATAAGAATTGATTAATTGTGTTTTACTAGTTTAAGACCAACCAACTTCTTTTGATTTCCACTCTACCGTTCCCATTCTTGCTTTGATTCTCTGAAGTTTACTCTATTTTTCTTTAAAAACTTTGCTCCATCTGGAAACGATTTTTGAGATGGTGCACCTATTTACTCTTATTGAGTTTCTGATTTTTATGTTCTCAAATCACTGGGTTACCAACCTCTGCCCAGAATCGTGCTATTTTACTTGTCTTGAAATTACTATTGCTACTTCATTTTTTAAAACGATATTTTAACTGCTGTTACCTATTCCTTTTGTAAAAAACTCCTATACTTGAGACTTTGAATGTGTTTAAGAAGTGCTAATTATGCGTTCATTTGAGGAGGGATCTGTGAGCCTTTATTTGATTTTGTATGTTCCCTTATGTGCAGTCCTATTTTTTATGTATGTCCCTTAGCATTTTTGCCTTTAAACTTAAGGGTTCAACCTAGTTCCTACCACATAGGAATAGTGGTCCTAAATACCCTCCAGGACATATAGGACGGGACGAGCAATAGCACGTGGTAAGTATTCATGACCAATACATGCGTTTAGTAACCTTTACAGGGTGGCAAGGTTAGAATATGGAGATGATGATCGATGCGCTAATATCTCATGTAGCTCCTTTTCTAAGGAGAAATTAATGAGTATTGCATTAATGATCCATATTAATCATAAACCTAGGTCCTCTTCCCTTTCTTTGTTTTTATCGCCTCTTGTAAAACTATTCAAATTTTATCTTCAAAGTTTTTTTTAACCTTATTTGCAATGTTGTATATTTGACCCTTTGATTGTTTATTTGATTACATGAAGTCACAATATAACATGGCCGGGAACCACACTAGTGGATCTTGAGGGGTGCCTAACACCTTCCCCTCGAGATAAATAGCTCCAGAGTCAAAAACGTCCCGAACACTCAGGGACTGGCATCAATAACTCAAAGCTGCATGACTTTCGGGTTGGAGCTTCAAATTTGTAAGCCTTTAATAAGGCAATATCATCTTCACAAAATGGTTCCAAAGCCAAAAAACATCCCGAACTCTCGAGGACTTGGCGTCAAAAACTCGAACCCGTATGGCCTCCGAATCAGATGTTCAAACTCGTAAGCCTAGTTATGCGTTCATTTGAGGAGGGATCTGTGAGCCTTTATTTGATTTTGTATGTTCCCTTATGTGCAGTCCTATTTTTTATGTATGTCACTTAGCATTTTTGCCTTTAAACTTAAGGGTTCAGCCTAGTTCCTACCACATAGGAATAGTGGTCCTAAATATCCTCCAAGACTTATAGGACGGGATGGGTAATAACACGCGGTAAGTATTCGTGACCAACGCACGGTTTTAACAACCTTTACGGGGTAGGAAGGATAGAATATGGAGATGGTGATCGATGCACTAATATCTCATGTAGCTCCTTTTCTAAGGAGAAATTACTGAGTATTGCATTAATGATCCATATTAATCATAAACCTAGGACCTCTTCCCTTTGTTTGTTTTCATCTCCTCTTGTAAAATTATTCAAATTTTATCTTCAAAGTTTTTTTTTAACCTTATTGGCAATGTTGTATATTTGAACCTTTGATTGTTTATTTGATTACACGAAGTCACAATATAACATGGCCGGGAACCACACTAGTGGATCTTGAGGGATGAAAGAGAGTTATCTACTGCCTGAATGACGAGGGAAACGAAGGAGAGAACCTGGCAAAAGCATTTCTACTGGAAAATCTACGCGAACTTGAGGAGTTGATCAATAAAAACATTCAACATGGGGAAGGTCCTTTTGGGACCAAATAGATAGGATTCTTTTCTTTATTCTTTAAATGTAATAAGGCAAATGGCCATTAGTGACACTTTTTATTTCCTGCAATTTTAGTGTCATTTTGGGATTCGTCTTATTTTTATCAATAAAATGAGGCATTTAGCATTATAAGTTCTCCAAATCAACTTGTCGCTAGGCATACCTCGGGCACAATAAGGCACCCAAATTAGGACACGATTTATATTCTTGCACTATGTGTTTAAATATTACAACATTTTCTTCTCATAACCCTTACTAACTTGTTATCTTGTTTTGTTTTATTTTATTCCCCTCCCCAAAAGGTTAGTTCATGCATTATGGCATGATCATCTTAAGCAGAAGGGAACATCTCAATAACTGGACTATCAGAACCACCAGAGCCCGGAAAGCTTCGGGGTAGCAAGGCTGAACAAAGCACCATGCAACACCTTTTACTTTTTGCTAGTTGATTTTCTTTCCGCATTTTAATTTTGAAATAAGAGCTACAATGTTCAAATCACTTATGAAATTTATCAAAGCATTTCAGTTTCTCATAAATCTCGCTCTTATTACTTTTCATCGTTTACTTTATTTACATAGCATTACTATTGCTTATCTTGATGAACCGACGAATGTGACATGTGACGAGATAACACAACAAACATATATAGACTCAGAAGAGGATGATATATCAGAAGAGGTTGTTAAATAGGTTGAGGACTTTGAGAATAGGCCTAAATCTAACTTGGACGAAACTGAGGTTTTCAACTTGGGAGATACAGAGAATGTCAAGGAAACGCGCATCAGTGTTCACCAGTAACCGTCAGAAAAGGAAGAGTACACGGAATTCTTAAAAGAATATGAGGACATATTTGCCTGATTGTATGATGATATGACCGGTCTCAGTACATCTATTGTAGCTTACAAACTGCCAACGGATCTGACATGTCTGCCGGTAAAGTAGAAGCTCAAGAAGTTCAAGCCGGAAATGATTTGAAAATCAATGAGGAAGTTACCAAACAAGTCAAAGCCAAGGTCCTCAGGGTAGTGGAGTACCCAATATGGTTAACCAACATTGTGCCAATGCCAAAGATGGACGGGAAGGTCAGATTCTGTGTCGATTACTATGACCTCAATCGGGCCAGTCCAAAAGATGACTTCGCCTTGCCGAACATACACATTCTAATTGACAATTGCGCCAAGCGCGAGTTGCAGTCGTTCGTTGATTGTTTTGCCGGGCATCATCAAATATGGATGGATGAAGAAGATGCAGAGAAAATGACTTTCATTACTCCGTGGGGGATGTATTGTTAGAAGATAATGCCGTTTGGGTTAAAGAGTGTTGGGGCCACCTACATTAGGACCATGACTACTATTTTCCATGACATGATATACAAAGAGATTGAGGTGTATGTAGATGATGTCATAATAAAATCCAAGAAAGCCACTAAGCACATGGAAGATCTGAGAATGTTCTTCAATAGATTGAGAAGGTACAATCTGAAACTGAATCCCGCCAAATGTGCATTCAGGGTTCTTGCTGAAAAACTGCTTGGGTTCATCGTACGTCGACGGGGGATAGAACTGGATCCGTCAAAGGTTAAGGCCATTCAAGAATTGCCATCGCCAAAGAACAATAAAGAGGTTATGAGTTTCCTAGGGAGACTCAACTACATCAGCCGGTTCATAGCCCAATCCACTATTATTTGTGAGCCAATTGTAAGATGTTGAAAAAGCACGCTTCCACCAAATGGACTGATGATTGTCAGAAAGACTTCGACAGGATCAAGGAATACCTATCAACGCTGCCAGTTATGGTTCCGCCTGAACTGGGTAGACCACTATTGCTCTACTTTGCAGTACTAGATGGAGCATTCAGTTGTGTTTTGGGACAAAATGATGAAACAGGGAGAAAAGAGCAATCCATCTACTAGCTCAGCAAGACGTTCACATCGTATGAGGCTCGGTATTCTCTATTAGAATGCACCTGTTGTTCTCTGACTTTGGTAGCTCAAAAGTTGTGGCATTATTTCTGTGCCTATACCACTTATCTCATATCGAGAATGGATTCGTTGAAGTATATCTTCTAGAAGCCCATGCCCACGGGCAAGCTAGCCAAATGGCAAATCCTGCTGACTGAATATCATATTGTCTACGTAACCCAGAAGGCAATTAAAGGATAGGCACTAGCAGATCATCTTGCCAAAAATCCCATGGACGGAAAATAGAGCCTCTAAAGATGTATTTTCCTGACGAAGAGGTCTCTTTCATTGGAGAACATATCGCAAAATCCTATGATGGCTGGAGGATGTTTTTCGACGGAGCAGAAAACATCAAAGGAGTTGGCATAGGAGCAGTTCTAGTATCAGAAACATGTCAGCATTATCCGGTGTCTGCCAAGCTTAGGTTCCCGTGCACCAACAAAATGGCCGAATATGAATCTTGCATCTTAGGGCTCAAGCTAGCCATTGATATGAACATTCAAGAGTTACTAGTGATCGGGGATTCAGATTTTATCATACATCAGGTTCGAGAAGAATGGGCAACCAAGAACTCCAAGATACTCCCGTATTTGCATCATGTACATGAGTTGAGGAAGAGGTTCACAAAGACAGAATTCCAGCATGTCCTTAGAGTCCAGAATGAGTTCGCCGATGCATTGGCCACTCTATCATCCATGATTCAGCATCCAGATAAGAACTTCATTGATCCTATCCTAGTAAAAATCCAATATCAACCAGCTTACTGTGCTCATGTCAAAGAAGAAGCAGATGGAAAACCATGATTTCATGACAATACGAAATATTTGGCTACAGGAGAATACCCAAAATTTGCCAACGCTACTCAGAAGCGCACACTGCAGAGTTTATCTAATCACTTCTTTCACAACAGAGGAATTCTGTATAGAAGGACTCCCGACTTGGGATTACTAAGGTGTGTTGAAGCAAAGAAAGAATCCAGGTTGTTAGAAGAGGTTCATGCAGGAACCTGTGGTCCGCATATGAATGGTTTTGTCTTAGCCAAGAAAATACTCCGAGTTCGATATTTTTGGATGACTATGGAAATGGACTACATCCAGTGTGTCCGAAAAAGCCATCGTCGTCAGATACATGCGGATATGATAAAGGTGACTCCTAATAAGCTTAATGCAACAAGCTCACCATGGTCGTTCACCTCTTGGGGAATAGATATCATCGGACCTATCGAGCCTGCCGCATCAAATGGACACAGTTTCATTCTAGTGGCAATTGATCATTTCACCAAATGGGTTGAAGCAGCATCATATAAGGCAGTAACCAAGAAGGTTGTGGCAGACTTTGTCCACGACCGTATCACTTACCGGTTTGGCATCCCAGAGACAATCATTACTGATAATGGTTCGAATCTCAATAGTAACCTGATGAAAGCAACGTGCGAAACATTCAAAATCAAACACAAGAATTCTACAGCCTACAGACCTCAGATGAATGGAGCTGTAGAAGCGGCCAATAAGAACATCAAAAAGTTACTAAGGAAGATGATAGAGAAGCACAAGCAGTGGCACGAAAAGCTCTAATTCTCTTTATTATGATACCGTACCACAGTCCGCACCTTAACCGGGACAACTCCCTATATGCTGGTTTATGGTACCAAGGCAGTCATTCCGGCCGAGGTAGAGATTCCCTCCCTGAGGATTATACAGGAAGCGGATCTTGAAGATGTAAAATGGGTAAAGAGTCGCTACGAGCACTTAGCCCTTATAGATGGAAGGAGAATGAATGTAGTTTGTAATGGTCAATTGTATCAGAACAGGATGTCCAAAGCCTTCAACAAAAGGGTAAAGCCAAGACAGTTTACGCCAGGATAGCTGGTGCTGAAGAAAATTTTCCTGCATCAGGATGAGCCAAAGGAAAGTTCTCTCCTAACTGGCAAGGCCCGTACATGGTTCACCGGGTCCTAACAGGAGGATCCCTCATACTCGCAAAAATGGATGGAGAAGTCTGCCAAAGCCAATTAATTCAGGTGCAGTCAAGCGTTATTATGTATAATCATTACGATTTCTTTATGATGTAATTTGAACTATGCCTGACCTGATTCCCGTTTAAGTGGGGATACATAGGAAGCCCTATGGGTTCGATCACAATTCAATAAAATTTTCATTTCCCCCGATATTAGAAACTGGGGCAGAATTTTGAGGAGGACCATCAAAATTCCGAAGTTGATTCTCAGTCTTTCATCGCACGCACCAGTCAGAGGCACCATCCTAGTAAACTGGGGCAAAATTTTTAGGAGGACCCTCAAAATTCTGGAGCAAGAGGTCGCAATGTCTTCAACCGCGTCGCAATCATCGGTTCATCTAAAAGAAAAATCATTTTAAATTATGTATCTATATCATATTTTTACTAAACCATGCATGGCTACTATCAAAATGTTTTGCTTAACGACGCTACCCCCTAATGAAAGCAAGAGCCGAGTAGGAAAAGCAAAGTCCACGGGAAGACGAACTAACCTTCCCCTTTACAAAACTCACGACTTTTCTTTGAATGCAGGCACCCCAGACATGAAATTATCAGAATACGATTACATACTCATACTTTTTCAGGAGTACAACTCTCAGAATCATCACTTACTTACAAGTGCTATCCGGACATGACATCCCCAACATCCACAATGACGCAATCAACTATTAGCTATCATCTATCAGCTAAGGGATTTCGTTACTCTTCACCTTTATTTGCTGTATTGCATAAGGCTACCTTTCTTCCTTCCGAGTCTAAGCACTGTCTCCGTCTACATTTTTCTTGCATTGCATAAGGCTACCTTTCTGCCTTCTGAGACTAAGCACTGTCTCCATCTGCATTTTTTTCCGTATTGCATAAGGCTACCTTTCTGCCTTCCGAGACTAAGCACTGTCTCCATCTGTATTTTTTGCATTGCATAAGTCTACCTTTCTGCCTTCGGAGACTAAGCAGTGTCTCCATCTGCATTTTCTTGCACTGCATAAGGCTACCTTTCTGCATTCCATTGTCTCCACCTGCATTTTCTAGCATTGCATAAGGCTACCTTTCTGCCTTCCAAGACTAAGCATTGTCTCCACCGGCATGGCTAAAAGATCGCCAACTTTATTTAAATCCTGCATGGCTGAAATACCACCACTTTATTTGAGACCTGCAATCGGCTGAAAAATCACCATCTATATTTATACTTTACATCAGTTGAAAGATCGCCACCTTTATTTAAATTTCGCATCGACTGAAAAATCGTTATTTTATTTAAATTTCGCGTCGGCTGAAATATCGCCAACTTTATTTAAGTCTTGCAATTGGCTGAAATATCGCCACTTCATTTAAATCCTGTAGCGGCTGAAAAATTGCTACTTTACATCGGCTAAAACATCACCAGATACTCCATTTCATGGGCTAAAAGATCGCCAAAATGTCCAAATGCGTCATTGTTTGAAGGCACCATTATCATAGCCCGAGAACACCATGCCATGGCCTGAGGACCCTGATTTTATCTTTTGCATATCATTATTCAAAGGAATCATAGTTCAGAGGCATCATTATCATAGCCAGAGAACATCATTTCATAGCCTGCGAATCCTCTATTATACGCTTCATGGCCCAGGACGTCATCCTAACTGTCCAAAGACAGCATTCGCGGTCCAACGGGAACCTGTATCATGTTTTAATTTACGCACAATATATGTTCGTATTGCTTATTTGCAAGTACACCGTCTAGCAACGGCCATCACAACAGGAGAGATCCCGCTCCAATTCCAACAGCCTATCACTCCCTGACCGTCCTTCCCAACCTGAATATCGCATCCGTCTTTCGAAATCTCCATCGGGATGTTCCGCCAACGGATCCCCGAACTACATATGGCCTGATTCCTGTAAGACCATGGATATGTAGGCAGCTCAAGAGCCCGAGCTCGGTCAAAACCTTTCAAATCATTTCTTTCGGTCAAAATTGGCCATCATATCTTTACGCGACAACTCTTTCATCCTTCTCGGGTAAAGATGTGCAGCTGTTGATATCCAATTTTTGCTTAAATATTTTTATATACTCAAAATAGCATTTACATGCATATATAAGCATGCCCAAAAGTTTTGGTATTTTTCCCTTATTTTTAAAGATTTAAAAATGAATTTATTATCTATTTTAATAGTACAAAATTCAATAATTATTCCCAGACTAGCATTTTTGGTGAAAAAATTATTTTCATTCTCATATTTACACCAAGATATAAGTGAGATAATTTTTGCACAATTTTATACATGTTGTTTGGTATTTTTTAAGCCAAATTACATATAATTGCAATTATAGCCTATTTTACAATTATAAAATTATTTTAATATTTTTAGATTAATATTTATACATTATTAATTAAGTTCAGTAACTTTAACTTGTTTTAAAATGTTTTAAACTATTTTATAAAATAATAAAAGAGGGAAAATTGGCTATTTAATAAACAACCCTTTGTCATTTCAATTTTAGCCAATTTGGCCACACCCCTATCAAATTTTAATCGACCCAATACCCAATTAAACACACCCAACCCAATCCCTAATATAACCCGGCCCAACCCTGACCTAATCTGAGACGTTGATCAAATAAGATCAACGGCCCAAATCTCTTTTCTTTAATTAAATCCTAATTACCCCCTAACCCCTCATTCTTCTAGACAACCTCTCTCTCTCTCTACTTTGTCTCTTCCTCTCTCCCTTCTCTCTAGAACCTTGTGGTTCTTCTTCTCCGATGGCCTCCACCGTCTCTCCGGCCACCTCCTGCCTCACCTCTTTCGACCACCAGCTGCCATGAAACCCTAGCTCGCCGATTCTCTCTATCCTTGAGACCCCAGAAGACTCCGCCATACGAATCAGTCCCTGCAAGCTTCGCCTGGTTTGTTTCCGTCCATCTCCGGCCACCTCTTTTCAACCCCAAGTCTCCGATGGGCCTCTAATAGCCTTGCTCAACATCTCTACGACCTTCGAGAATTCTGGGCCATGTTGATTTGGACCTAGGGCTCCTGGTTCTGCTACTTATGGGTTCTCCAGTGGGATTTTGGGCGAAATCAGACCTTATATGTCACGATCGGTGAAGTTTCAACAGGTTCTTTCAAATTTTATTAGCGTTTCCTTTTTGAAACCCTAACTCTCTCCTGAATCTCTCAAAACAATGTTATTTTCATGCTGTAAGCATGTTTTCTTTTATGTTCTGCTTATTCTCGAGCTTCTTCTGAAAGATCCTCTACTTTGAACCGTTTTTACTTTCTTTGAAAAACTAGGGTTTCTTGGAGTTCTTTTACGCATGTTTCGGCTGATTTCTTTATGATTTAACCTTTTCCTTGTTTATTCTGACCGATTTTATGCTCCTACTATTTTTTTAGCTTGACTCTACTAAAAACAATAATTTCTAAAGATTTTTTCTTCGTTTTAGTTACGAGTGTTAGCATGATTTCTTTACTCTGGTTCTATGTGTTAGCATGTTTCTTTGCTTTGATTATGTGTGTTAGCCTGATTTTCTTTTCCTTGTCTCTATGTGTTAGCATGTTTCTTCGGTTTGATTATGTGTGTTAGCCTGGCCTCCTTTGCTTTGGTTCTGTCTGCTAGCCTATTTACCTGATTCTTGTTAATGTCTCGTGGTCACCATGCTTCAAATATGTCCTGCTGAATCTTAGCCTATTTACCTGACTGTGTTTTTTCAGCTCTTGTTCCCTTCTGTCTATCTGGCTAATTTTGTTTGCTACTCTTGTTCATTCGCCTCTATTTATATGTTGAGAATAAAGAATCATGACTTCGCATGATTGATTTTGATTTTCCTTGATTGTTGGTAATTGAAAGACTTTCTTTCAAAGCACTAGAATTCTACTCTCCTGTTTAAATTAACTGATTCTGTTACCTTATTTGCTATGGTACCTTGTTCTACATAGCCTTTCCTTAATTGGAATTTTCCTGAATTTGGTCCTAATTGACTACTATATGCATACTGAACCTTGACTCCTTCCCTTTTTAATCCAGCACTGATACTTTGTTCTTGCCTTACAAGGTGCTGAATCTTTTCATTTGATTCTCTAGTTGAATGATTCCGAGTTCTTAAATTAACATACTACTGTGATTTTTTACCTTATTTTTTACCACCTACTTTCAACTATAAATACCCTAAGTCTTTCACGAAACACAACACGGAATACTCTCAATTCTACATTCTCTTGTGTTCTCTCTCTTTTGCTCTTTTTCTGTTCTTTGCTCTTGCTTATTATTAGTCGGCTGTAAGCCAAGGCTAATATTGTTTTATCACTTTGTTCCTGCATCCTGCTCTTGATCTCTTACTGGTATGTGTTAATATTCAAGCCTCCAATCAATGTGTTTATCCTTGTTTAAGTTCGTTGTCTATCTGATTTTCTTCTACTTACACTTCTACTGCTCAATGTGCAATTGATTCTTTTGTTTTGATATTTTAACATATCTTTTGATTTACGTGCTAAATCTGTAATATGACATTGTCTATCCCTAACTTCTATTTGCTATGCATGTATCATATTACTGTACATTATCATGCCTAAACTTTACCACTCCCAATTCCCCTAACCTCAGGCACTTTATATGAGGTTGGGCTAAGTACGAGTGTAAATAGAGAAAGATTCCGCCCTCGAAGAGCAACTCCGGAATGCTCGAGCAAATAGTCCCGCCTGAACGAGCATGATCACAAGGATTAAATCTAAACTTCTAAGGATATAGTCCAAGGTTGTAGATGCTCAGGCTGAAGCGGAAGAGATCCGAACCAAGGCTGATAAGAAAGGGTTCGTTTATTTGCAAGACACTACCGATGCTTGAGCTGAGCTAAGAGGGGCTCTCGACCGGGAGAGTAGGATAAAGAGTACATTAGGTGTAAATCTCAGAGGGAAACCCTCAAGGATATCCATACCAGGGGCTTCAATCTATCGAAAGAGATAGAGCATAAAAAAGGTGGACAAATATCATTCTATGTTCCTTCTGTCTGATGTCGAAGATAGCGAGCAAGAGACCGACGGGCTATTATCCCTGAGGGGGACGTAGATTATTTCAAAGTACACTGTAAATAGAGCTTGCATTTTCTTTACATATATGTATGAAAGGAAGCCTTTGTGGTTTAATTTTTCATACACTTCCCTTTGCTTTGATGTATATCAGTCATTAGCCAAATGAACTGGTTTTCGGATTAAAAGAACCCTTAGGTTTATAGTATGGCCCTAAGGCTCATTAGTTTGGCCCGTAGGCTCTTACGTGCTTGGTCGGTACAACCTTTTAGTATACGCCAACATTTAAGCCAACCTTTTAGTTATTTCAGGTTCAGTCTCCGAGTCAGGTTTCGACTCGAGCTCTTTGACCCTTAAGTTTTTTAATTTTAAAAACCAGCTCTTAAACTCTTACATGTTTGGTCGGTACGACCTTTTATATGGGCTGGTAGTAGTGGCTCTTATGCTTTAGGTTGTTGCGACATTTTATATGGGCTGGCGGCAGTAGCTCTTACGCTTTAGGTCGTTACAACCTCTTATATGGGATGGGGGCAGTGGCTCTTACACTTTAGGTTGCTACGACCTTTTATACGGGCTGGCGGCAGTTGCTCTTACACTTTAGGTCGGTATGACCTCTAATAGGCATTATTTTCCCTCGTTAAGGACTTTTTGAAATTGTGTTTCCTGACTCTTCGACAGTTTGATAAAAAATCTTGATTGTGAGTCATTAATTGGCAATGAACTAGCACCTCGAGAGGTTTTGCTCGGTGTCTGAGTTTTTCGAAGCCTATAGTTCGGAGCTGACATGGTCAAAGCTTTTTGCCTATGTCGAGGGTAGCCTGTTTAACCAATTTTTTTAGAAGTAGTTTTAAAGTAATTCAAGGCCTGTAATTTTATAGCGACGGTCGAGCGTCCCTGAGTCGCGTTAGTTTGGCTGGTACAAATTTTATGACCGTTGTCATTGTGTTTGGCCGGAGCCTTTCAGTACCTAAGTGAAGTAGTTTCCACGTCTATATCGAGGGTATGCCTTTTTAGGGGTCTTACAAGTTCGATATATAGCCTTAACTTTAAGATCGGGATTATGCCTTTCGTAAGGTCTTATAAATTTTTGCATGCCTTACTTGAGGTCTTACAGTTTTTGTTACTTCGTACAAGTATGATTCATTCCTTCCTTGAGGTCTTACATATATTATTACATGGTACAACTATGGTTCATGCCTTGCTTGAGGTCTTACAGATATTGTTACTTGGTACAAGTATGGCTCATGACTTGCTTGAGGTCTTACAGATATTGTTACTTGGTACAAGCATGGCTCAACCTTGCTTTAGGTCTTACAGATATTGTTGTTTCCTTATATAGGTCTTACAAGACCGAGGCTGTCCATATGGGGTTTTATGGCCTCGGGTTTTTGGTAAGTCGAAGAGGTGGCGGATGGCAACAAACCCCGATACTTTGAATGTTTCTTGACGCCAGTCCCCGAGTGTTCAGGATGCTTTTGATTCTGAGGCCGTTTTTAAACTTGTTGTTGCCTCATTAAGGGCTTACGAGTTTGAACATCTAATTCGGAGGCCATACGGGTTCGAGTTTTTGACGCCAAGTCCCCGAGAGTTCGGGATGTTTTTTGGCTTTGGAACCATTTTGTGAATATGATATTGCCTTATTAAAGGCTTACAAATTTGAAGCTCCGACCCGAAAGTCATGCAGCTTCGAGTTATTGATGCCAGTCCCTGAGTGTTCGGGACGTTTTTGACTCTAGAGCCATTTTTTAAACATGTTGTTGCCTCATTGAGGGCTTACGAGTTTGAAGCTCCGATCCAGAAGCCATACGACTTCAAGTTTTTAACGCCAGTCCCTGAGTTTTTGAGATTTTTTTTGGCTCTGGAGCAGTTTTATGAACTTGATGTTGCCTCATTGAGGGCTTACGATTTTCAAACTTCGACCCGGAGGTCATGGGGCTTCGAGTTGTTGACACTAGTCCCTGAGTGTTCAGGACTTTTCTTTGCTCTAGAGCCGTTTTTAAACATGTTATTGACTCATTAAGGGCTTACGAGTTTGAAGCTCCGACCTGGAGGCCATACGACTTTGAGTTGTTGATGCCAGTCCCCATGTGTTCGGGATGTTTATGGCTCTGGAGCCGTTTTTGCAAAAAATACTAAACTTCTTTGAAACGCGAAATGCTTTGATGAAGAGAAAAGTATTATTTGATTACTTGGTACAAGTATGCACATTTTCATTGGTAAGGGCTCAGTTATTCCATACCGATACAGTTTGTTTGACCGTTTGGCCCGGTACGTCATTTTCCTATCAAGACCCCTTTTAGCGGATCTTGGATTCTCCGATGAGGTGTCCTTCTGGGAGAGATGCCCCCTAGTATTTTAGGTTGATGGAAAAGAAGCCTTGAATACTTGTTGAGTATTCCTTAGGTAGCATATAGATATTGCCTCGTTAAAAACCTTGCCGGTAAAACCTTTCTTGGGATAAAAACCCGATAGAAGGAAAAGAGTGCAATGTATGCTTTTGGAACCTAAGGCCTTCGAGTTGGAAAGCGCTTCGTCCGCTTTGATTGGAGACCTGCACTCAGGTTAGTACAAAATGTAGTAGAAAAAGGGAGATGATCATATCGTAGTGTTGACAGCGCTTCGGGCCTCTAATTGATTCAATCGTTTGTTATGAGGACGTGGTGTCAGCGCCCCCTTTTCCTCGCGAAATCGGGTTTACGATATTTGGTAGGACAACTCTATTCCCTTTTGGGATTCAGGTTTTTGGAATTTAAGAGTCGCCACCTAATGATTAAGTGCATTAGGACACTAAGGGTTTTGAGTTGGAAAACCAGAGTTCGGGTAAGGGCTAGAAATTATCTCGAGGGGAAGGTGTTAGGCACCCCTCAAGATCCACTAGTGTGGTTCCCGGCCATGTTATATTGTGACTTCATGTAATAAAATAAACAATCAAAGTTCAAATATACACTATTGCAAATAAGGTTAAAAAAAAACTTTGAAGATAAAATTTGAATAGTTTTACAAGAAGAGACGAAAACAAACAAAGGGAAGAGGTCCTAGGTTTATGATTAATATGGATCATTAATGCAATACTCAGTAATTGCTCCTTAGAAAAGGAGCTACATGAGATATTAGCGCATCGATCCTCATCTCCATATTCTATCCTTCCCACCCCATAAAGGTTATTAAACGCCTGTGTTGGTCACGAATACTTACCGCGTGTTATTACCCATCCCGTCCTATAAGTCTTGGAGGGTATTTAGGACCATTATTCCTATGTGGTAGGAACTAGGCTGAACCCTTAAGTTTAAAGGCAAAAATGCTAAGTGGCATACATAAAAAATAGGACCGCACATAAGGGAACATACAAAATCAAATAAAGGCTCACAGATCCCTCCTCAAATGAACGCATAATTAGCACGTCTTAAACACATTCAAAGTCTCAAAGATAGGAGTTTTTTACAAAAGGAATAGGTAACAGCAGTTAAAACATGGTTTTAAAAAATGAAGTAGCAACAGTAATTTCAGGACAAGTAAAAAGGCGATTCTGGGCAGAGGTTGGTAACCCAGTGATTTGAGAACATAAAAATCAGAAACTCAGTAAGAGTAAAAAGGTGCACCTTCTCAAAAATCGTTTCCAGATTGAGCAGAGTTTTTAAAGGAAAGTAGAGTGAACTTCAGAAAATCAAAGCAAGAATGGGAAAGGTAGAGTGGAAATTAAAAGAAGTTGGTTTATCTTAAAGTTTGCCTAGGCGTCGTATACATTGTCTGATTATTTTAAGGAATGAACATGCATATTTGATTCTGGTTTTTTAAAAGTCACGCGTGATAAGGTATTTGCAGAAACATTTCAAACCACTTAGCCATATTTTAGCGAAGTTATTAGACTAACATGTTGATTAACCAATGTAATTCGAACGAAAAAGAAGTCCTAAGGACAGGATATCTAATGCACATAGGAGTACCTAAAACATGATTTCTAACATGCCAATGCAGTAAGGACAGTTTAATTGGTTTGTTGTTATTAATTAAGATTACGAAGTGAGTAAAATAACATGCTGAGAATAAAAGACCTAAAATAGGATTTCTAACATATGAAATGCAAGTCCTAAGCAGGTTAGCTATTGAGGAAATAGGTAAATAAAAACCTATAAACAAGTTTTCTACCCATTACATAAAATAAACATGCATTCCCCTCCCCTCATATTCACTATTTAGCCCCAATCGTTCATTTACAAATTATTACAAACCAATAGTATCTAAATTATAGTAATAAAGAACAAAAAAAGAAGTTATTCTATAGGGAGCCTTCAATCAGGCCCAATCTTCCAACCTCACTCCCTTCGAGTTTCATAGCCTTTGCCATGGTCTAGGTGCGGCAAAGCTCCTAATAGGGCCCCTGGCCAATACCAGCACCTAAACACTTAGAAGAATGCAGGACATGTGCAGTGTGGAATACCAACCTTATGTGTCAGAGTTCAGTAAGTACTCAGAGGTACCCAAAGCAATGCTCACACGAAGGTGGCAGAACCTATTCTCTAAGAGTAGTGTGAAGTACAGGAAGAAGTAGTTTAAGAGAGTTTTCAAAATGAGAGATTTGTTTTAAAAAAAGACAGAATAAGAAGCACTAGTTATAATACAGGATTGCATAAAAGGATCATGGGTAAAGGGAACAGATAAATCACACAATGCTAAAGGAGATACAGATATTTATTGAAGCATGACTACGCAGAATCAGAAGATTCAGGGGACCAAGAATGGTCAGACTTAAACATGATATTTAGACAATAATAGGGAGACAACTATAAGAGTCAGGATGAACAGCAGTTAGAAGCATGTCAATCAAGAAGGATAACTTTGCCCCAAAGTCATTCCAGGCCATGTGTTTTACTCTACAGCTGCATATCAGAATATAGATCTCTGAAAAAGAAGAGCATGCATTAACTCAAAAAAAGGTCACATGTCTTTCGAGATAACTTTCGTAGTTCCGACTTCAATCTGCCTTGTACTGTAGATAATCCAACTCATCTCCCCTCTTCTTACCAAGAAGACTGAGGGATTTCTCTCAATCCAAAGCTTTCCGCAATCTAGCTTTACAACGAAGCAACTCAGACTTGAGTTTGTCGAAGGCCTGCAAAAATGGAGCTAAATAAGAAAGGGAAGGCACAAAACTAAAAAATCCTGTATCGAATACAAAAAATCACCGCAAAATAGAGCCGCTGAGCTTCATAAAGGACGAGCACACATTTACAAGTCTGGCTCCCGCAACCTCAGTAGAATCGATCCTGGTTGGGACATGGTCGCTCGGTGTATGCATCTACTAGCTTCGAACATCCCTCAAAGTACCTTTGAAGGGAAAAGAAGTTAGGCGACAGAGAACCCTCATTCCTCGAAGTACCTTTGACGAGAAAAAAAGATGGCAGCGGAGGAGGAACTATTTTTCTAAAGCCAGAGATATCGGGCGCACCAGGCTCAGCCAATACATCCTCTCTGAGCACTGGGCTTGGACTCATCTTCCTATAAGCACCGTCACCCTGCGAAGGCCCTTTTCACATATTATTATCATTCCATAGCCCAAAAGTTGGCAATCCTTCTTCCTCTCCGAGAGGGTACGGTCTCGCCTCAAAGGACTCCCCAATACCTACAATGATGGAGTTAGTAAGCATGAAAAGAATGTACCATTCAAAAAAAGAGGAAATCACATAACATGTACTGTGGTGTTTCGCCTCCAATCTACCCTTGGACAAGTCTCACCACTTATGTTCATCGTGAGTCGAGTGGGCCGCCAATTTCAAATCCAAATCCATTAGGACGAGGACCTCGTATGGCATCTATGGAATCGGTGCAGAAATGTTAAAAGCATACCACTTAGGTGTGAAATTCTCCACCATAAAAAAACAATAAAGTCACAAGTGTACAACATACGTGTACAATTCCATTCCTCGGTAAATGGAAAAAACTCGGAGGGGATAATGTAAGTAGTCCATACTCGGATGAATCGGCTCATCCATCCCCAATCCCCATCTTCTTCATCACCGACAACGAAGGGCTTAGGGAATCGACATGGAAAGGTTAGAAGGCCTCGGTGGTTAAAAGGCTGGTAGAAGCTAATGAGATAGCTAAGGGTGAACTCAAGCCCTGCTTCCTCCGTGAAAATCTCATCATCATCACTGTCCTCAAAAATAACGGATGAGCCTGTGCCAAGGTAGCCCGATACTTTGAACATAAGTGAAGTACAACCCTATAAAGGGGACCCAGCGTAAAAGGGGTACGTGTACATATTCAAAAACTCCTCGGCATGATCCATAATGCTCTCTTCCATGGAAGGTACACGCAGTACTACCTTTTCACCCTTTCCACAATCTTTCCTCACTAACTTAAGGTGTCCCTCTCCTATCAAACAAATAAATTTCGAGGTATACTCCCGATGACCCTGAACATCAGGAGGTTTTTCTGACGAAAAGTCACCCTCAAAGTAAAATATCCTCAGGTTAGCTCGCCTGCCATCAATGGCGCTTCACCAACCAGGAAAGAACTAGAAGCGGAACTTCCTCCTCCTTGCCGAACGGATCCTGGCATAACATCCATAACTATAGTAAAATCATGAAATTGGAGCGGGATTTTGAGCGAGGGATTCAAAGCTAAAATGGTGAAGGACCTAACGCGGGAAAGATAAACTATGTGAAGAAGGATAGCTACTCAGAATACCGAGATCTTCGAAGGAGGGAAGGAAAACCAATATATATAAAGAAAGCGGTAACTATCCACCCTCCTCAAAGACCAATTAGAAATATTGAATAAGCCATTACCAATTTAGGAACATATACCGACGTGATTGCCTCGGTCATCTCATAATCATATCATACAATTAATGTGGCCATAAAAAATTTCGGGTGTCAAAACACCCGCATCAACAAGCCTCGAGATGGTACCCGATATCGAGGACCTCTATGAAGAAGAAGATAGGCTTTAAGGAGCTATCGATATATTACAAGCCTCGAGATGGTATGCAATCTCGAGGACCTCTATCAAAAAGAAGATAGGCTCTAACAAGCCATTGATAACATTACAAGCCTCGGGATGGTACCCGATCTCGAGGACCTCTATAAAAAAGAAGAAAATCTCTAAAAACCTACACATATGGGCTTGGCATCAAGGTGGTACCCTACCTTGAGGATTTATGCTATTGCAAGTGGGAGTCATTTACCCGATCCTCCGGCCCTCGAGCTACCTAAGCCCGAGCCTATTTCCCCTAAAAACTACCTATAAAGCCTTAGGTCTATCTTTCGCCTTCAGATCAAGTTAAACGTTCTCTCGGTTACTTTAACCTAGGGCTATCTGTGTCTAGGCGTACCCTCATCCAGGGCCTATATATAACGCCTTAAGGCTATCTTCGCTCTAAGTTCAAAATGATTTTCCAGATCTCCCGAGCTTGAGCAGACTGCTTTCAAAAGCCTAAAGGCTATCCTTATTCTCAGACGTCCAAGCAAGTTCCCCCTAAAGGACTATCACCAGGGCCTAAAAGGCTAAGTTTTGTTCTAAAATTTTGAAGCCCTATTATTACTCAACCTGAAGTCAGGGGACCCCACGGCTTGATCTTATCAATCCCATCCGGGCTCAATCCGAGGAATGACAAAGGGTTCCATGGGATATTGTATTAACCAATTAGGAATTGGGGAAATACCTACACCCGGGATTGGTATTCAGCTCGATCATTAGAGTCATGCACTCAGATTCTTCGTAAATTGAAATAAAGTGAAATATAGCATAAAACATAGAAAAGATGAAGAAACATCTTGGTATTCATAAAATGACGGTTACAAAAAGCCCACAAAGGGATATTAAACATAATTACAAAATCCCACGATGGGTCCTTACACAGGAACAAAGAAATAAAAGTAATAGCTAAAGGTCTAATCTACTCTCGAGGGTGCATCCTCGGGACAAATACCTTCAAGAAGAATTTCTTTGATGCCTCATCTCAGCATTCCCAATGGCGTCTTCAAGGACGAGGAAGAAGCAACACTAAAATATGAAGAAGAAATAGAAAAAGATGAAGAAGTGGCTGGTTGAAAATTTTGGCATGTACGGGTCTCGCTAGTGCCACTATTGTGAAGCCACTTCTTGAGATGTTGCACAGGTGCGGGATGCAATAGTTAGAAGGTGGAACCTCCTCACTCTGTGGAAAGAAAAAGGAGTGAAGTGCTGCATTGGGTAGTTAATAGAGATGAGCAGAAGTTCATAGTCCGCATATCCTTTAATGCGAAGTTAATTTGAGATTTCTCTCTCATTATTTAGGTCCAACAACAACAACAACAAACTAACACATTCCCACTCAGTAGGAGGAAGCTCTAGGAAAGGGCCATGGCATAACTGATGAGAGCACTACCATACAAGCTTATGGCAAGAGGCTTCAAACATGGGAAATTTGGATAAGTATGAAGAGAAGAAAGCGGTAAAAGGATGTTGAAAAGTGTTTAAATGACGTTTTGGTTAAAGAAAACTGCCATTTAGAGAAAGGGTGGAAACGTAACAGACGGCGCAATAAATGTCTTTGAAAAACGTACCAACAGGTGCACTCAATGCATTTTGGGAAATGAATTGGCGACGATATTGTTACTTTGGAGAAGGTAAATTGGTAGTACATTGAATGATTTTGGAAAGATGAAGCGACAGGATGCCTCCTTTATCACAAAGGCTTACATCACAAGCATGACATCGTCATGGGAAGTTTGTGGAGGTTGATATCGAAGTCTTTTCTTATCACTTCACTCTAAGAAACGTAGGGACTATCTGTATATGGTTAAATCGGATGGACCAATTTTCGGTCATTGCGACGCTTTGTGAACACGTTTCAAATGCCTCGAAACAGTGGTCAAGATCCATAACCGAGTGGTTATTGGCATCGACCTCAGGTCAGTACAGATCGATAGTCATAGTAAAAAAGTGGGCAGTCCCAAGGCATGCGACTAGAGCTGACTAAGTCTAGTAGGCTAGTTCAAACCTTTATCATCTAATTAAATGGTTGTACCAACTATATATATTTGTAATAAATGCATATGTACTATGTTGGGATTACCCCTCATATATAAAGGGGATTTATGTAATTTTGTAGAGGAAATCTTTTACACAATATTGAATATACAAGAACATTCTCTCTGTTTTCTAACTTAACATATTCTCTTGATTTCACTACTTGCATTTATTGCTTATACTCATCGTCTTCTATTTATTATACTCTGTGATGATATTACAGATGAGAATACTAAGAAATTGATTGTATAAAATGTAACACCAATTTGATTCTTGTCCCTTTTCCAAACTTGTAAAATCTTCAATTTGTAATTCTTTGTCGTTTTCCTCCTCCGTCTTTAAAATGTATTCAAGATTCATCATTTCTTTTTTGAACTGTTGGACCTCGTTGATATAGTTGGGGCAGCCTGTTTTTGTTTGGCAACTCTCATTGGAAGTTGCCTAACAATTCCTTCCTCACTCACCTTGCCGTCCCAGCTCTTTTTCCTTGTATGATTCTTCTTACTTTGTCCGCTATGCATTGGTGATAAATCACCTTTTTTTCTGTATGTGCACGACATTCTTTCAAAACTGCATCTTCTTCTCCTTCATCATACAAATCTCTTCCCACATTCACAGGATGCGTATAGTTATCGATGAGGTCATGTGTCATTAATGCATTTCCTTGTTGTGTATTTGCCAACGTTGTCGTGTTGTGATGTTGCTCTGTTCCTTGTATCATGCTCATGCCCTTAACCACAAGACCAGTGCTTAAAGCTGAAAGGTTTTGCGATTTAACTGGTTTTGAACTTACAATAGCATCAAGTAGTCTTCTGTCCTCCAAATTGATCAGTTGTGCCATTAAATCATGTTGCCTCTTTGCATCATTTGAATTCTCTAGTAAGGCAATTGAATTACTTGCACTCTGCTTCTATTGTTCAGCATTTGCTATTAAAACATTTGAAGAGCTTGCAGTGTGCTGCTGTTGTCCAATAGCTGAAGATATTGCTGCAATTTAATTATCCATTAGAGTGTCTAGTGTTGTGCTTCTAATAGTCTGCTGCTGCCCAGTCCTACTATGTACTGCATTTTTCATCCGACCCACACCTGCTGTACTTGTTCCCAAATGTTACTGTTCAAAATTTGGAGACATTATTGCAGCGCCTGAGATACTTTCATTTTGCTGCTACTGTTGGAGTGCACTGCTTGCAGTTTGCACTTGTTGTCCATGCGCAAAATCTATTTGCTGCTGCCCAGAAACAAGATCTTGGAGGACATTAGTAGGTGTAATCTTGTATTTTGCAGCCATTGCATTGTCATTTCCAGTAGCTACTGCCTTGTGCATCAACGAAATTTCGATCTCCTTCGAAAATGCTGCATTATTAAGTTTTTTTTGCTGCCCGGCACGTACAAAAACAGCAGCATTAGGACTCAAACCTTTCTTGATTTGAACTCTTTGAGAAGAGCTTGAAACTTGCTCCTTGTGAACCTCCATTGCCCCTTCATTTGAAGTATAGGAACCATGATCTGCTTCCTCCTCAGAATCACCCAGGTTCTCAAAATCAATGTCTTCCTCGTGTTCCCGTCGATCATCCCATGTTTTGCGAGTAAGCAAAAATTCACTCGTCACAACTTGTTGTTCCTTAGAAACAATCATTTTATTTGTAGAGTTTGCTTTAGATATTACAGCCATAATTTTCTCTACTTGTTGGTTATTTCCAGTAGATAGAAGTTTCTTTCCAGATTTGCCATCTCTCTCACCAAACGACCCCAACGACTGGGACGGGACATCATGAACGAAGGTATTCAATGTAACCAATGGTGCCTTGATATTTGGAGTGGTATGCATTAACATAGCAGCCTGTGACTCCTTAATCATTTTAGCTAAGCCTGGACCTGATATAAGTAACGTTGGCATTGCTTCAGTCACTTCAACTGCCTTGTTATCCACAACTGGAACAATTTGCTGGTTATTTGCACTGCCTGAAGTTTTTTGTTGGCTAGAATTAAATGATGCCTCTCGATCAACCTGCTGCACTCCCATTTCAGCATCATCCAATACTAGTTCATTCTCCAAAACTCCAAACGAATTAGCATTATTGATGTTCTTTGCACAATCATGCTCATTAACCAACGCAGCAAAAGAGTTAGAGACCTCAATGTTCTTCGCTGCTAACCTCTGTGGGGCTAGTTCTTTGTGCGAATCAGCACTAATTTGCCTATCTTTTATAGCCAAGACTCCAGTGGCCTTTGGATCCTACCCACTTCCTTTCTCCTTCCCTTCTTTTAAATTATGCACGCTAGTTTGTGCCTGACCTTTAACCTTTTGATGTCCAGCTTCAGTATTTTATTGGCCAGTGATAATAGGTGAATTTGACTATAATCACACCTTAAATAATCACCTTCTTGTGTAGTTTTAATGATAAAAGTGATAACAAAATGCTCTTATTAGTGTTTTTCATGGTTTGCAGGTGATATATGTATAAGGAAAGCTAAGGAGCAGTTTTGGAGTCAAAAACTGAAGAAAAGAGGCCAAATGTTTAAATTCCCAATGAAGGTACACCCTGCCAGCCCTCAGAAATCAGAAAAGGAGTTTGGCTGCGGTTCTACCGCGACCGCGACAGAACCTCGGGTGAAGGCAGCTTCAGAATTTTGAAAATTCAGAGAGGGTGATTGGCCGCGGTTCTATCGCGACCGCGGCAGAACCGTGGCAGGCGCAGGAAGTTCAGAGGTCAAAGTGCAACTACGGGATTTTTAGATCTAAACCCTATTTAAAACATTAGACTTCGCCCAAAAGAGGCATGTATTGATTTTTAGGGTTTCTTAGCAAGGAAAACTATTGTGAGAGAATACTCAAAACATCTTTCTTCTTTACTTTTGATTTTTGATGATGAATTCTATCTTAGCTTATTTACCCATAGCCATGAGTAGCTAAATTCCTTATCTAAGGTTTTGATGGAACCTAATGGATGATGAACTTCTTGTTTATGTGAATACAAATTGCTAGTTTAATTTCTATTTGTTCAACTTCGTGTTTGTTGTAGTTAATTGACAGGATCCTCAATTAGTTGTGCCTATTAAGTGTGTATAACTTGGAAAAGAGCGCATATTTAGGTTATTGTTGAACAACACCACTCCTAAATTATAAGAGGAATCTATAATTGCGGGTTTAAAGGCGGGATTAGGGATAATGAAGCATTGGGTGCAATCTTTAGTGAACGATGTTAATTAAAGCTAGCTAGTGTATCTCGGGAGAGTTAAATAGTATATTACTATGATTACTCGGGAGAGATTTACGGTAAGAAGAATGTTCATGATTGATAGAGATATGTGGGTAAATTTGTATGAAACATAAACAGAAAGGATTCCATCAATAGGGGAAATCTTTACCTTAGCTTTTTCTCATCATTGTTTACAACCTTAGCATTTTAGTTTACAGCTATTTAATTTATTTGCAATTTTAGTTACTAAAGAAACCATCAACTGTAATTCAAATATTTGGGAAGCTATTTTGAAGAGTTTAGTGGTTCTACAGATAGTGATTGATAGGTTAACTCTCTGTGGATTCGACCCTGGGCGTAATACTCGAGTTATATTTGCAAAGTCCGCATTGTCCTTTTTATAAGGCATAGTTTGGCGTGATCAAATTTTGGCACCGCTGTCGGGGAGTTAATGGAATTATCAATTTCCATTGACAGAAATACAAAGATTCTTATTGTAGTCAGTTTTCTCTCTACCAAATTTTTCATTTAAAATTTAACGGCTGTTGAATTGGTTGCTCAGGTGTATGCCTATAAAGTCTTCGAGGACTGGAGAACTACTTGAAGGACTCTCAGACCCCGAGCAAATATTCCGGGCATTGAACCGTGCCAACAAAAGAATTCAACAATCCCAACAAACACTCAAAATCGAAGTTGACATGGGGGACGTCAACGATCCTAAAAGAAACGTCAGGCAAGAGGAACCTCCTGTGCCTGAAGGAGCACTATATGACTGGGCACAACCCACTGCTGATAATTTAGCCACTGCCATTGTTGTGCCCGCAATACAAGCTGAATCGTTCCAGATCACAAACAATATGCTACACTTGTTGCAAAACAAGGGACCCTTTTTTGGGACACAAACAGAAGATCCTCAGTAGCACTTGAAGAACTTCTTATCCATATGCAAAAAAAAAAAAGACAACCCAACGTGAACCGGAAGCAATCAGGCTATTATTGTTTCCATTCACAGTGATAGGTGCACAGGTTTGGCTGAATTCTCTCACTATCAACTCTATAGAAACGTGGGATGAATTAGTCAAGCAATTCCACAACAAGTTCCACCCGCCCAACAAAACTGCTCAACAAATTGATGAGATCGTAAGCTTCAAACAGAAACCAATGGAGACATTACATGAGACATGGAGCAAGTTTAAAGGAATGTTGGTTATGTGTCCTTACCACGATGTTCCAGAACAGATGTTGGGACAACAATTTTACATGGGGCTGTCCGACAGCATGGAGAATATTGTAGATGCCTCAGCTGGTGGGGCGTTCTTGAGAAAGACTTGGAGAGAAGGTCAGAATTTGCTGGACAAAATGGCATAAAATTTGGGATGGACAACTAGGAATGCACCTATCACTCTAGCGGTGCACTCAGTGCCTTTTGATCCTTCTAATACTATGGCTAAGAATATGGCGACTCTCTTGACACAGATGAGCATCCTCACCAAGAAGGTGGAGGAATCAGGGAAAAAGCAGCAGGTACATATAGTAGATACTACCAATGGGGGATTGTGCGTATCTTGCATTAGCCAGCCAATTGGTAATCCTTGGAATGCAGAGCATGATCATCATCAGCACCCTAAAGATATGAACTATGTGGCTAACTATGGGGGTCAGAGACAAGGAAATCAAAATTGGGGTCAGCAGGCTCAGCTACAGTACAGGCCACCTCAGCCACAGTACAACGCCGGAAACATGGGAGGTATGAGACCCCCCAACAACATGGCACCGTATCCTAGACCACAGGGTACAACAATCAGCAGCAAGGGTACCATCCACCTCAGCAACAGCATGGTGGAAGACAAGAAGATGGGTTTGCAAGACTGGAAGTAATGATGCAGTAGGTTATTGGGTCCAATGCCAAGATGAATGAAAGAGAGGATGCACATGATGCAGCCATTAAAAATATTGAGGTACAAGTGGGCTAGATCTCGATGTCGCTGAATAATTGACCTCAAGGGACATTACCTGCAGATACCCAAATCAATCCAAAAGATCGGGGCCCAAAGCAGCTAATGGCAGTGCGTCTCCAAAATGGTAGGGATCTAGATATTGAACAAGAAAGAGCTCGAGGTAACATACAGGCTGAGACACTCATTCCAGTGCCCGTTGAGCTAGATGAGTCTCCGGTATTGACAGAGGTGACAGTCCAGCCCACACCTGAAGAGAAGGATATGCAGGAAGAGACCGGGAAAGTAGATGAGCCAGTAGTTGAAATAATAGCTGAGAAAGAGAAATCTCAAGTGATTGGGAATAAAAGACCTCCTGCACCATTCCCACAGAGGTTGGCCAATCACCAAAAGGAGGAGCAGTACAAAAAGTTCTTTGAAATGCTCAAGCAAATTTAGTTAAACATTCCATTGATTGAAGCTTTCAAGGAGATGCCTGGGTATGCTAAAATGATGAAGGATTTGATGTTTCAGAAGTCTGACTTCCAAGACTTGGCCACGGTGACACTTACTCAGTCCTGTAGTGCAGTGGTGTCTAGGCCTGTAGCTGAAAAGTTATCTGATCCAGGTAGCTTTACAATTCCATGCACTATAGGGAACTTCTCCTTTACTAAGGCACTTTGTGATTTAGGGGCCAGCATCAATCTTATGCCCCTGGTTATTTATAAGAGGCTGGGCATAGGGAGAGCTAGATCCACATCTATGTTGTTGCATCTGGCCGATAGGATAGTGAAACGTCCATTTGGGATTCTTGATCATGTACTCATTCAGGTGGGTAAATTCGTGTTCCCCACAGATTTTATAATATTGGACTACAAGGTGGATGAAGAAATTCCTATAATCTTAGGACGACCATTCTTGGCCACGGGAAGAGCTTTGATTGATTGTGAGACTAGGGAGCTCAAAATGAGGCTCAATGATGAAGAAATTATATTCAATGTGCAGAAATCTATGGGGTGACCGAGTGAGTTCGCAAATTGCTCCCTTATTGATGCAGTGGATGTAATTGTAGAGCTTGATGATGAGGTGTTGACAGTTGAGGACCCCCTTGCTGCATGCTTAATGAATTTAGATGAAGTGAATGGGGATGTTTTGGCGGAATGGGTGTTAGCATTGGAAGTTAAAGGGTCCTGGGACAGAAATTTAGAGTTTGAGCCTTTACACTTAGAAAAGAGAGAGACCCCTCTAGCAAAACCATCCATTGAAGAACCACCTAAGATGGAACTAAAGCCATTACCAGCCCACCTCAGGTATGAGTTTCTGGGTCCCAATTCCACATTACCGGTTATTATCTCATCTTGTTTGTTAGATGTGCAGGTTCAACAGCTTATACAGGTACTAAAGGAGTGCAAAATTGCCATTGGGTGGACCATGGCAGACATTAAGGGGATCAGCCCCGCATACTGCATGCACAAGATTCTGCTGGAAGAGGGGCACAAACCTTCCAGGGAACATCAGAGGAGGCTGAATCCAAATATGAAGGAAGTGGTGAAGAAGGAAGTGATAAAGTGGTTAGATGCGGGAATCATCTTCCCAATTTCTGACAGTAGCTGGGTTAGCCCAGTTCAATGTGTGCCTAAAAAGGGTGGCATGACGGTGGTGAAGAATGACAACAATGAACTCATCTCAACAAGAATCGTCACACGCTGGAGAATTTGCATGGATTACAGAAAGTTGAATTTAGCCACCCGGAAAAACCACTTCCCACTTCCCTTCATTGATCAAATGCTGGATAGATTGCCAGGGAGGTCACACTTTTGCTTCCTGGATGGATACTCAGGATACAATCAGATCTCCATTGCCCCTGACGATAGAGAAAAGACCTATTTCACATGTCCATATGGCATTTATTCCTTCTGAAGGATGCCCTTCGGCCTATGCAATGCACCCGCCACATTCCAACGGTGCATGATGGCCATATTTACTGACATGGTAGAAGATATAATGGAGGTGTTCATGGATTACTTCTCAGTGGTGGGGAATTCATTTGAGGAATGCCTAGTAAATCTGACGCGTGTGCTAAAACGGTGCATCGAGACTAACTTGGTTATGAATTGGGAAAAGTGTCATTTCATGGTACAAGAAGGAATAGTCTTGGGGCACCGGGTGTCAAGCAAAGGAATAGAGGTTGATAGAGCAAAGGTTGATGTAATAGCAAAGTTGTCGCCACCAACTTCAGTTAAAGCCATAAGAAGCTTTCTTGGACATGTCGGGTTCTACTGGAGGTTCATTAAGGACTTTTCCAGAATCGCCAACCCTCTCTGTAAGTTGTTAAAGAAATATCACCCTTTTGTATTTTCTGATGATTGCAGGGTAGCTTTTGAGAAGTTGAAGCAAAGGCTTGTCACAGCACCTATAATCATTTCCCCCGACTGGGAGCAACCATTCGAATTAATGTGTGATGCTAGTTACTATACGGTGGGGGCAGTGCTGGGCCAGCGGAAGGAAAAATTGATGCACCCAATCTACTATGCTAGTAGGACACTATGCTGAGCCCAGTTGAACTACACAGTGACAGAAAAGGAGATGCTAGTTGTGGTATTTGCTTTTGACACGTTCCGGACCTATTTGATAGGATCTAAGGTAATCGTATACACTAACCATGCAGCTCTTAGATACTTAATAGAAAAGAAGGAGTCTATGCCATGCCTGATTTGTTGGGTGTTACTACTGTAAGAGTTCAATCTTGAAATTCATGAATGCAAGGGCACTTAAAATCAAGTCGCTGATGACCTATCACGACTTGAAGGAGCTGAAAATGTAGTAGAAGTTGAGGAAATTCTGGAAACTTTTCCAAATGAGCACCTGCTCGCTACCACTCATCAGGAAGTGTCTTGGTATGCAGACTATGCCAATTACCTGGCCAGTGGTATTGTTCCTCATAACCTATCATCGGTCCAGAGGAAGAGATTCTTTCGTGAAAGCCAATTGTACTATTGGTATGAGCCCTACTTGTTTAGAATATGCCTTGATAACATGATCCAGAGATGCGTCCCCGAGATCGAACAATCTTCTATCTTGCAGCCTTGTCACGCTTCGGCGTATGGCGCTCACTTTGGAGGGATCAGGACAGCAGCTAGGGTGCTAGAGGCTGGATGTTTCTGGCCAACGGTGTTCAAGGATGCTCACTTGTGGGTCAAGGGATGTAATGAATGTCAACGCACCGGGAACATTTCCCAGCATCACGAGATGCCCATGAACCCAGTTCAAGAGGTGGAAGTGTTTGATGTTTGGGGGATAGATTTCATGGGTCCCTTCGTCAGCTCCTATGGCAATAAATACATTCTTGTTGGTGTAGACTACGTGTCCGAGTGGGTGGAGGCTGAAGAATTACCCACAATGATGCTAAGGTGGTGGTCGGGTTTTTAAAGAAGTACATATTCACCCGCTTTGGGACACCACGTGCAATTATCAGCGACGGAGGCACCCACTTCTGCAATCGGGCCTTCGAGAAGTTGTTGGCTAAATATGATGTGCGCCACAAGGTGGCTACTCCGTACCACCCGCAAACTAGTGGACAGGTTGAGGTGTCCAACAGAGAGATCAAGAGCGTATTGACAAAAACTGTAAACGCTACAAGAAGTGACTGGTCATGGAAGCTAAATGATGCACTATAGGCTTACAGGACAGCTTTCAAGACACCAATTGGTATGTCACCATATAAGTTGGTGTTTGGGAAGGCCTTTCACCTACCTGTTGAACTTGAACATAAAGCGTGGTGGGCACTAAAACAGCTGAACTTAGACTTGGAAGTTGCGGGCACGTCAAGGCTCACGGAATTACATGAGCTCGAGGAGTTCCGGTATCTTGCTTTTGAGAGCACAAGGCTGTATAAAGAGAGAATGAAGAGGCTTCACGATCAGAACATCATTGAGCAAAATTTCAAACCTGAGAACAGGGTATTTCTTTATAACTCAAGACTGCGGTTGTTCCCGGGTAAGCTAAAGTCAAGGTGGTCTGGACCATTTTGCGTGGTTGAAGTGTTTCCATTCGGAGTTGTGGAAGTTACTACTGAAATGACTCTCTTACATTTAGAGTCAATGGTCAGAGGTTGAAATTGTATGTGGGTATGAACGAGCCTATGGAGATGACCGAGTTGCACTTGAATGAACCACAGAGGTCGAGCGAACCTTAATTGCGCTCATCTGAGTCGTGTCGCGACATTAAATCAGGCGTTGTGTGGGAGGCAACCCAGGAATTGTTGTAAGTGTAATTTTATCTTAGTCTATATATAAAAAAAAATGGGCGAAAGAATCAGAGAGGGTCTTCGACCGCGGTTCCACCGCGACCGCGGTGAAACTGCGGTCACATAGCCTCTCTGAATCACACTGCTCGCGGTTCTACTGCGACCGCGGCAGAACCGCGGCAGCCCCTGATGGGGCCAGTTTGAAAAAAAAAAAAAATTTATTTCGTTTTTTAATTAAATAATCCCCCCCCCCCTTTTAATTAACATAAAACAACCCCCCCCCCCTTTCCCCATCAACCAACCGACACTATCTCCTCCTTCTCTCTATTTTTTTTTCTCTTCTTCTTCTCTTCCTCTCTCTAAAATTCTTTCTATTTCTCTCTTCTTCTTCATCCATCTTCTTCTCTAACCTCTATCAACACAACCCACCCTTCACTTCCTCCATTCATGTAAGTATTTCTTTTCCCTCTTCTATTTCTTCTTTAAGTAGTGTAGTTTAATTATTGTTAGTTTTAGTAAACCCTAGTTAGAATTAAAGTAAAGTTTTAATTTTTGCTTTCTTTTATGCTTTATATTGTTTTATTTGTGTTCTTGGGTTTATTTAGTGCTAAGTTGCTTGGGTCTCCATTATTCTATAATTGTGAAGTGGTGTTGGTGGTTTTGAGGCCTAAACTATATTTTTATGGTGTAGTATAGTATTGGGTCATGGGATAACCGCAATTTTGGTATTGTGTTATATATTTTTGGGGTGTTGTAATTGATGGTTGGGGTGTTGTAATTGATGGTTGATGATGTGTAGTTGAAGGGTAGTATGGTTGTAGTTGATATATGGTGGTGTTGTATTTCATGTGTAACAATGAAAGGAGTAAGTGTGGGGTGTATTATGCCAGAAGCGGTAAGAAAAATAGTGGGGCTATTGTGAAGGATATTATGAATGAATTGAGGGAATGTTTTTGGTGCCATCGGGTGGAGAAGTCTGAGTATCCATCCCATTGGCACTAGTTAAGGCACATTTTATGTTTATGTTGATTCCGTGCAGGTCACATGGCTCCTAAAAGACACAGGCGATCTAGCAGTCCATACCACCGACCTACTTATGATGAGTCCAGGTTCCAATCGGAACTGGCGGAGGATAACTTCAATGCCAAGGCTACAAAGGCCTTCGTCCATGAGATCCCGATGGATCGGGTAGCCCTCTGAGCCGAAAAGGTGGAGATGTATGAAGAAATACAGAGGCGGGAAATGGAATTCCTATTTAACGGCCCTTCCCTAGTTAACAAGATGCTGGTTAGAGAATTTTACGCCAACTGCCCATTGCACTTGGGTAGGGAGGTAATTGTTCGGGGTATAGTGGTCAGTGCTACAGTTACAACAATTATTCAAGTGTTGCGGCTGCCTCCATTTACCAGTGACGTCGACTGTACCATGACAGACCAGGGGTGACGTCGGAGGTCATGACGGATGTACTTTGCACAGGGGGCAACCCATTTGGATACGTGACCGAATAACCCTCAACTCTAACTCTTTCACACACTTGGCCAAGTGTTGGTTGACTGTTATATGCAGCAGGTTCCTACCATCCAGCAATACAACTGACGTGAACTTCAATCGGGCACTGTTGACTTGGTGCTTTGTGACAAGAAAGGATTTTGATGCGGCCCGGATAATTGGTGATGATATGGTCATATGGGGACCGCTGATGACAAAGGGATTCTATTACCCTTCCTTAGTGACCACACTGTGCTTGATGAGAAACACACCCACTAATCCTGCCGATGGAGATTTGCCACCCAGAGCAGCATTCAAAGCTTTTTCCATTATAGTGGGCCGGGGAATAAGGACCACAATTGAGATAGATGACGAGGATGATGATACGGTCACTCTTGTTCCATCCAGGAGGTCCGTTGGCAGTGTCGGACCATCTAGATACACTCATTCTGGGACTGGCATATCCAGATCATAGACCACCAGGCCTATGTTGCAGTCCATGGAAGAAGAGGTTGCGGATCTCCGCACCTCAGTGGATGGATTGCACACAAGGATGGATGCTATGTCCTAGAGGCAATCAAGGTCTGAGAGCCGGTTCATGGCTTGGTTCCGTGCATTGGGGAGAGCGTTCCATGTCGACACCCGGCACTGTCTCCGACTCTGACTGAGTCTCAGGGAAGTCTTCTAATCCTTCTGCTCTTTACAATATTTATATGACATGGGGACATGCCGTGATTTTAAGTGTGGGGTGGGAGACTTTCTCTGTTTGTATGTTGTATTATATATACCTGTAATGTAGTGTAGCGTTAGCATTGTATATATTTGATTAGGTCTATATTAGGATTAGCTGACTTGGCCCAACGACGGACACTTGTCGACAGGTCTCTTGAGGGTCAAAGTCGAAACTAATTATAAAAAAAAACAAAACCCAAAAAAAAAGTTAGAGGACTCTTCCTAATGACGGACTATTTGGACAGTACTCTTGATAGAAGTAGTACATGTAGATTTTCTTTTTATTTCCTTTTCTCTTTTAGGTAATGTAGTACCTCCCCCTTGGTTTTTATTTTGACCACGGTTCTTTTCCAAGGGTTTTTCTTGAACCGGGTTAGGTAGATTTTTCTTTTTGTAGTTTTAGGATTAGATGGGTGAAGGTCAGATTGTAACCCCTAATATGCACACTTGCAAATAACTAAAAAAAAGAACTAATGAGTGTGACGTCTAAGCTTGTTTGTGGCCTCATAATATATGCCTTAATTTTGCACATCTTGTCTTGCTTGAACACTTGTGTGATTGTGTTGATGAACTGATTCAGAATGAGTTACATGCTAAGTGTGTGTGAGTTGTTACTTGCATCCTATGCTTGTATATGATACCTAGAACTTGCCCTGTGTGTTTGCAAAGCGAAATAGAAGTCGTTTGGTTTTAGAGATGATTGAGGCATTTCTTTGTGCAACCCTTTATACTTGAGAATCCACCTGTGCATATTACCATAGTTAACCCCTTTGAGCCTAAAGCTTGTTCTTTGATAACCCTATACTGATCTAAATTGATGGGCTTGAATAAGATAATTGTTTGAACCTGTACTTCTTAGAAGCACTTGAATCACTAAAGAATATACAAAAGTCAAAGTGTGGGGTAGTAGGGAGTTAGTGAAAAAAGGGAATCAAGAATGAAGGTTTGATTGGTGAACTGGCATTGTACAATAAATCTCTAATCTAAAAAAAAAAAAAAGAAGCCAGTTGTACCTAAAGAAAAGCGGGGGTTACAAGTGAAATAAAATATGGAATAATGAATGGGTTGAGCATAAAGGTGAAATAAAAGGAAGTGTGTATTAAAAGTGCTTAGGGAGGTTAGTCACTATATCCAAATATATCCTACCTGTCCCTTAGCCTACTATTACAACCTATAAAGGCCTCTTGATCTTTGCCTGAATGGATCGATTAGTAGAGTATTACACTAAGGGCAAGCTTATGGTTTGTCAGTGTGGCATGTGAATGCTATTTGCTGAGAGTGAGTGAATTATTTCTATATATGGTTCCTTGTTGTTGAATTTTATGCGTGTGGAACTTCTCTCAGATTTTGTTTATGTGAGGGCATGTGACTCAGGAAGAAAAAGTGAGTCTTCACTTCTGTGAGAGTAATTAGAGTGAGCATAAGTGTATCTTGGCATGAGAGTCTGCATTTGAGACATGATTGTGCACTGCTTAGGCTGATCATTGATAATAGTGGGTGTCACATAAATTGGGGCAATGCATTGAACAGTTAGGCCTAGAAGTGTGGTTTAGTTTGCTCGAGGACGAGCAAAGGTTTAAGTGTGGGGTGTTGATAATAGGTGAATTTGACTATAATCACACCTTAAATAATCACCTTCTTGTATAGTTTTAATGCTAAAAGTGATAACAAAATGCTCTGATTAGTGTTTTTCATTATTTGCAGGTGATATATGTATAAGGAAAGCTAAGGAGCAGTATTGGAGTCAAAAATTTGAGAAAAGAGGCCAAATGTGTAAATTCCCAATGAAGCTACGCCCTGCCAGCCCTCAGGAATCAGAAAAGGAGTTTGGCCGCAGTTCTACCGTGACCGCGGCAGAACCGCGGTGGAAGGCAGCTTCAGAAGTTTGAAAATTCAAAGAGGGTGATTGGTCGCGGTTCTACCGCTACCACGGCTGAACCGCGGCAAGCGCAGGAAGTTCAGGAGTCAAAGTGCAAATGCGGGATTTTTAGATCTAAACCCTATTTAAAACATTAGACTTCGCCCAAAAGAGGCATGTATTGATTTTTAGGGTTTCTTAGCAAGGAAAACCATTGTGAGAGAATACTCAAAACATCTTTCTTCTTTACTTTTGATTTTTGATGATGAATTCTATCTTAGCTTATTTACCCATAGCCATGAGTAGCTAAATTCCTTATCTATGGTTTTGATGGAACCTATTGGGTGATGAACTTCTTGTTTATGTAAATACAAATTGCTATTTTAATCTCTATTTGTTCAGCTTTGTGTTTGTTGCAGTTAATTGACAGGATCCTCAATTAGCTATGCCTATTTAGTGTGCATAAGTTGGAAAAGAGTGCATATTTAGGTTATTGTTGAACAACACCACTCCTAAATTATAAGAGGAATCTATCATTGCGGGTTTAAAGGAGAGATTAGGGATAACGAAGCATTGGGTGCAATCTTAAGTGAACTATGTTAATTAAAGCTAGCTAGTGTATCTCGGGAGAGTGCAATAGTATATTACTGTGATTACTCGGGAGAGATTTACGGTAAGAAGAATGTTCATGATTGATAGAGATATGTGGGTAAATTTGTATGAAACATAAACAGAAGGGATTCCATCAATAGGGGAAATCTTTACCTTAGCTTTTTCTCATCATTGTTTACAACCTTAGCTTTTTTTTTTTTACAGCTGTTTAATTTATTTGCAATTTTAGTTACTAAAGAAACCATCAACTGTGATTCAAATATTTGGGAAGTTGTTCTGAAGAGTTTAGTGGTTCTAGAGATAGTGATTGATAGGTTAACTCTCTGTGGATTCGACCCTGGGTGTAATACTCGGGTTATATTTGCAACGTCCGCATTGTCCTTTTTATAAGGCATAGTTGGGCGTGATCAGCCAACAACTGGACCCTTCCAAACACCAACTGAACCTCGATCAACCAAAGGATCTATAGTAGCATTTAGATCTTTAGCGACCCTATTAAGAGCTGCTGCAACTGGAACTATCACAACACCATCAACAACTGCTATATGTTGCGACTTAAAAGAATCTGATCTATGACAAACTCCCTTAGAAACTGAAGCATTCACTCGATCAGCTGTGAGATTCCGAGAAACCACAAGCTCAACTCGATTCTCAATAGTTCCTTCATCCACACTACCAGTTTTAACAACTTGATCAGTCCCCTTCATCATTACTGTTTCCTTAACCAAATCCTCTGCATTGTGAACTCTAGCTAAAGATCGATCATCTGGAATATCAGCACGACATGATGCATTAGTTTTGTTCTGCAACTTAGCATTTAAATAGTCCCTAGCATCCCCTTGTAACTTTTCCACCTTGCTCATCTCCTCAGCCAAAGCCAAAACTTCAGCAGGCATTAGACGATCATTATCAACAGTTTCTTCAGCACCTTGCATATTTCTTACTGTATTTTTATTTAACCTACGACATGTTTTTTCATCATGTCCTTGATGTTTGCAACAGTTACAATACAATGGTAAGTTATCATAAAAAAATCTTGAAAGAATTCAACAATCTTGCCCGTTTGTTTGTCCACAAATTGCAAATGCAACTTCTCGGGTAATTTGTCCATTAAATCAAGAATCACTTTAACTCTTGCAGTACAAGGACGTGACTTGTTCTGAGTAGCTTTATCAATGGCTATGGGCCTGCCAACTGTGAGCACGTGATTTTTGCCCTAAGCAAATTATTCCTAAAATTTAAACAAAATGATTTTTCATTATTTTACAATTTTGTTAAAATTTGTTGCATTTTTTGTGTTAATTAGTTTCCTAATAATTCATATTAAAAATACAAAAAAATATGCATATGCACTAGAATTTTTAGTTTTATAATTTTTGTATTAATTCATTTCGAACAATTTAAGGAAAAATCAAAAAATAGCATTTTTAGTGTTTCAATTGGAAAATTGCTATAAATAGTTATTAAATAAATTCTAGAATTTAATTAATTTTAGTTAGTTTAACAATTTAATAAAATCAGAGAAAAAATATAAAATTGGAAAAGAAAAATAAAATACAAAATACAAAATGAAAATACAATACAAAATATGAAGAAAATATAAGAAAATTAAAAGAATAACAAAAAAGGATTGGACTAATAAGAAATTGGGTTAATTACCCAAACCCAAATCAAAAATACCCAGCCCAAAACAAAACGCCGCAAGCCTAATAAAAAACCGGTCCATTTGCCCCTAAACATCAAACGACGCCGTTCCCGGCATGGTGAATCTCAGCCCTTTATCTGAGATCATCCAACGGCCATCATCTCACGTTCATTAAAACCAACGACGTCGTATTGATTTCAATTGATCTGAGCCGTCAAAATACTTAAATCCAACGGTTTGGGGTTAATCGCTATACTTTTAATACATCATATACACAATTAGTCAGAAAACATTGTTACCCTTTTCATCTTCCCCACCCTAACCCCTAAGCCGCCTCATTTTCCCTCCGACCCCGCCGGAACCCTACCGGCGGGAGACGATACTTACACCAACCAGCCCCCAAATAACAACCTAGAACCATCTAGAGCCCCTGAATCCACCCATCTACCCCGTTTCCCTCGAATCCTCCTAGTTTTGTTCGAATATCAAAAAAACGTGTCGCCGGAACCCTAATTCCGGCGAACACGAGTTCATCCAAATTAGCCCAAAATTACACCAAACCATCTCCTGACCACCCTCAACCCATTTTTGAAAGTCTTGAGCCTTAAAAATCACTGGAGCGGCTCGAATCAAAGTTTGAAGTTCGCCGGTGACCAAAAATTCAAGAAATATTGATGCCAAGACCCCTGGATTCCTGGATATTTTTGACGACTAAAAAAAAAAAAAGACTGTCTGATTAAAAACAAAGCTAAGTTTTCTTCCTTTTTCTACTTCTTTTTCTTCTTGAATGTGATTATTTTAGCTATTTTTCGTTATTTGTTTCTTAAATTTTTGTTTAGCTTCACTAAGGTTTACTGATTTTGTTAAAATAGCATCTTTTAATTTCTGTTTGATAAATTAGTAATTAGATATTAATATTAGGTTTTATAAGTAGAATCTCATTAATGTTAATTTAGTAAATAAATTGATATAAAAAATAGTATAATTGGATTTTGCAATTGAACCAGTGTGATTGTTTGTTTTGTTTTTGATATTAGTCAATTCTAATATTTGTTAGTTTGAGTATTTTTGGATTAAATTGACAGTAATGAGTCGTTTTTATTATAGCTGTTTAAATTTCGATTAATAATAAGTTAATGATCGGTTAATTCTGATTAATTCTGATAATTAGATAGTTAATGGTAAAATTTAAATAGTTAAATAATTCAGGGGATAAAAGGGTAAAAGGGTTTGGTTACTTAGTAAAAACATTTAAATTTCAGGGGTATTTTGGGAATCTTAAAAGGGCCATTAGTAATAAATTAAAAGAAGTAGGGGCATTCTGGGTAGAGAAAAATGGCAATGAGGTAACTTTCTAAGTGAAGTAGGGGCATATAGGAGATTACATTAGGATAGAAGATTCTAGATAGGGTAGCTAGCATATTTCTTCACAAATAAAGGTAGTTAATTGAAATATAAAATAAAGAATAAGGGTAAAACATGAAATAAAAAGGGACTAAATCATAAATTCTGAAATATAAATTTTCCTCCATTTTCAAATCTATAAATAGGCATCTATATGCCTCATTTTACAAGTTTGGAAATCTGAAATATTACCTCAAGTATTTTCTACCTCTTTAAACCCAATTCTCGAAAATATTACTTCCAAAAACTCAAAAATATCAAAAAACAGTAGAAAATTTCAAAATTTACACTGTTACATTGACCAGTTGATCTAGATTTGTAGGCTGTGTGATAATTCTCTACTGATCTAGTATTCAAAATCTCTGAAGTTGTAATTTGGATTGGTTGAATTGATTTCCTGGTTAAAACACTATTGCTGTTGGTTTAAATCTGGTGTACTGAAGCAGTGATTGCAATCTGTTGTTCTGATTCTGTTGCTATTGCTGATTAGAGATCTAATTCATCTCCTTCTCATATTTTCTACTCAGGTATACATTTGCCTTCGTTGATGTAATTTTGAGCTGGATCAGTGAAATAGGACGTCCATTACTGTTTTAAAATTTCATCAGTAGCTCTTATCTTTTAAATCTGATTAGATTTATATAGATACAGTAGTTAAATCTGACAATTTGTATTTGATAGGATTAGTCTAATTTGTATTGGACTGTATAAACTTGGACTGTGTTTAAACTTTCAGAACATTTAGACTTTTGTTAGCATTTGATTAATATGTTTGAAGTACTTGTAATTTTAGGATAATGAAATATATTGTTAGATCTAGACTTCAGTTGATATAACATGTAAAGGAAAAGATTGGAAATAATTTGTTAATTGCGTTTCAGAATAATTCCAGTTGTTGAAATAAAAAATAATAAAAAATAAGTTCATATGTTAAGTCAAACCTGCTATTACTTAGGTTAACCTTGAAACAGTATTATCACATTATTGTGAAATCCAATAGTTTAAGGTGCGGGTATCCTAATTTACATTTAGTGTTCTAAAAGTTTGATTTTAAAAAGTAAATGAATTAGTAGTCAGGTCTTTGGGTATACAAACTGCAAATAATCACTAAGAAATATAATGGTACTGATGTCCTATTATTCATAGGCAAACGTGTATTCTCAATTAGACAGTTTAAAAACTGATCTGTTTATGAGTATCTGTAAAAATCAAATAACCTGAACTCAAGTTTCATCAATGTTCTCATTTAGAATGCATAAATCTGTTGAGTAGTAAACGCATCATTAATTGAAGTTAATCATTAGTAGAATTAGCCTGAAGTTAAGTATGTTAGTTTAATTAATAGTAAGAATTATATTCCTATTTCAAGTTGCACAAAGGTGGATATCATTTATGTTAAATCTGACAGTCTCTAAGCCTATACTTTTTGCCTTACTCTGGAGCTGGGCTCACGTTTGATCCCAAATCTTAATCATCCGCGAATGCAAGCCTGTCTGATAGGGCTATAAAACATGTTTGAGTGTAGAGGTAGCCTGGGCCACGGCTTGGGCCTAAAAATGGTCAGGTTTATTTGATGCCATAGGGATTCGATATCACTTCTATGACCCGCCTCTTCTCTCATTTGGTCTTTTGGGCCTGTTATTTGAGTCAGTCTGAAAATCTATTTGAAGCTCGAATCATTCGGATAATAATAATTAATTAGGACATTAAAATAAAAAATATAGATTGTTTTAGGCTTGGCCTTTGATAATATAAATGAGACGAGCCTCGCCAAAAACAAAAACAAAATTTGTGGGGCCCTCAAAAAATGATTAATTCAAAATACTTAGAATTAGGAGGACCGTTTAGCTAATTTCACGGACTTCCACAAAGATAATAAACGCGTAGTCGCTTTAGGCGCGTATGTTAATAATATTACTTTCCTAATTATGGGTGCAAATTTATGTGACCCAAATCCAAATACCAACGAAGTCGAAATGTGTCAAAAGCCACGGGCGTACTGGTACGGCGTGGTTCAAGGTACATTTTTACGACGTTGTAATTTTTGTAAAATAAATAATAAATATAATAAAAGCGGGTTATTAATAAAAGACACATAAAAAATAGAACATGTATTGAAATCAGATAAAATCAAATACAACAGTCGAGCGACTGTGCTAAAACCACGGAATCCGGGAATGCCTAACACCTTCTCCCGGGTTAACAGAATTCCTTATCCGGATTTCTGGTTCACGGACTGTTAACAGAGTCATATTTTTCTCGGTTCGGGATTCAACCGGTGACTTGGGACACCAGTAATCTCCCAAGTGGCGACTCTGAATAAATAATATTAAATCCCGTTCTAATTGTCCTTTAATTGGAAAAACTCCTTTGCGCCATTTACGGGTGTATTAAAACGTAAAAAAGGGAGGTGTGACAGCTCTGGCAACTCTGATAGGGATAAGAAACCTAGAACTTCGGTTCAGGGTTTAAGTGTTCGAGCTCGGAATAATTGTTGTATTTGTTTATATCTGATTTCCTTACATGTTCATGATTAATATGCTAAATATTTACCGCTTTGATATTATTTGAATTGTATATAAACTGTGCCGAAAACCCTTCTCTTCTCACCTTCGGGGATGTGCTTACTGGTTGAGACTCCCTATTCTATTAGTGTCAATACCCTAAAATAAGAAAGAGGCCGGACAAGTTACTAAGCTGGATGGCCTTTTGGTTCCCGGTACGTAGCCCCCTCCTCGACTCGAGTTATCCGCTCGGGTACACAGTGTAAAACATATAACTAGGTTTTGAACTTAGAATAGGAAAGTTTATTTGCATCACATATGATTTAGACTCAACACAGGGGTTGGGTCCATCTAGGACAGGTATCCGGATATGAAATGACCACCATGCATTTTACGTGTTGCATTTATTTATCTCGGGCCATCATGCTAACCGGTTAAAAAAAAGAGAAGAAATTTTTTGTAAAATTGAGAAAAAGAGAAAAATAGTAGTAATTGTTTAGTTTTAGAAAAACCAATGCCCAAATAGTACCGAATTGCTGCCGGATTTTTGAAAAGAAAAATGAATAAAAATAAAAAATATATATATTTGAAAAATAGAAAGTAATTGTTGGTCAAAACAGTTTTAATTTTGGCTAATCGGCCCGAACTACGCTGGTTTGATTCTCACCATGTGTGAGATACGTAGGCAATCCTTGACGGGTCCAACCACACCTTTTTGCAAAAATAGCCAGAAAATGTCAAAATTTTGATTTTTTTTGTCATAAATAAATTAAGTGGTGCCGTTTTGTCAAAATAGCCGAATTACCCAAAAGGGCGCCGGAAGGCTGTTTTTGAAAATAGCCACTTTTGAATCATTTCCTAACAGTTAGCGAACACAACCTTAAAATCTTCTCTTGAAAGTGTTGAAAGGCCGTATTGGCAAAGTAGTTTTTTTTTTACTTGTAAAAATTAGAATTGAAAAACAAAATATATATATAATGCTTTTCTTTTAGGTCATAAATAAATGATTAAATCACCTTTATAAATGTGCAAGATGAGCACGACTCAAAATGAATCATTTTTGCATGAGATCCCTTTAGAGTTACGTTTATGGTGGAATGATCTAGGAAGTGAAGGGCAAGATAAAGTTAAGAAATATTTGAAAGGTCTCACCGGTTTGCTAGATATTGTGCCTCGGGGAGATATTATCAAAGCATTGATTATATGTTGGGATCCAGCGCATAATGTGTTCCACTTTTTGGACTTCGAACTTACCCCGACATTAGAGGAAATAGCTAGATACATCGGGAAAGATGAGGTTCCTTTAAGGCATAAGTATTTGGTTGCACCGAGAATTGTAGCTGTGCACAGATTTCTAGACTTTTTGAAGATAATCAGAATCGTCCATAACACAGATTTGGCAAATAGTTTCTGTACTCTAAATTTCATATATCATCGCTATGGCCACATCGGGGGGTTCAACAACTCAGAAAGCAAGATATGTAGCAAAGGAAATCATCAGAAATGGGAAGAGCATCGACGTTTCGCTTTTATGGTGGTTTTTATGGGACTTTTGGTATTTCTAAGAAAGGACGGGAACATTGATATAAAAATAGCTAGGGTTGTCAGCATGTTAATTACCCAAGCCAAAAGTACTCTTGCACCTATGATATTGGCTGATATTTTCCGTGCTCTTACGGCTTGCAAGGCTGGGGAAACTTTCTTTGAGGGGTGCAGTTTATTGTTACAAATGTGGATGATTGAGTATCTGTGTCATCGTCCTCAATTCTTGAGCTACGGGTCTCCGGAAAAAACATACATAGAAGAGTTTCACACAAGCATTAAAGGGGTCAAATTGCCAGAAGGATTCACGGGTTGGACAACATATTTTCGGTCCCTCACTGCTAGTCAAATTGAGTGGACATTTGGATGGTTACCCGTTGATGAAATCTTATATATGCCGGCAGCTCGGCCACATTTCCTTTTGATGGGGCTTAAAAGTATTCAACCTTACGCCCCTTATCGTATGTTGAGACAACTTGGGAGATGCCAGATAGTACCCAAGGATGATGATATTAGTTTGCAAGTGGTCGAGATTGGCCCCGATGGCCAGTTTCATGAAGCATTGGTCCGCCAGATTTGGGGCGAATGTCAATATTTGGCGGCAAATACTTGTGTCCGTGATCGAGCTAAAAGAGAGGTATCACCTGACTATCAGGCTTGGTATAGAAGGGATGTTGTATTCGAAAGGCCGGCCAAAAGGCCTCACCTCTAGGAGTTTGCTGAGTTATCACAAGAGCAGTGGGCTTGGTTAGCCAAAGAAAATGAGTACAGGGCAAAGATCAACATGTTAGAAAAACAGGTCCAAGACCTCAAGTTTGAAAACAGTGTGCAAGCTACAGCCGACGAGGGTGAGAAAAAGCAATTGGCCAAAGAAAATGAGGCATTACGAGCTCAAATCTAGAAAAATGAAGATAGCAACTGAAACTCCTGTTAGAAATGCCCGAGATGCAAAACTGATAGACAATTTGCGACAGAAAGTGAATGACTACAGTTTCGACCTTAACAAAGCAGAAAAAGAATTAGCTTGGTTCGAAGACAGTTGGCTAAGAATGTAGAGGAATGGGCCCATATGGTTCAATAGCTAAGAGAAGAGCATGATATTGAGGTCGCCAGGTTAAGAAAAAAGGTCATTACTGGAGAGGTCAAAATGAGCAAACAAGCAAAGGATTTCAGTGTTGAAAGGGAACATTGCTATACAGCTTTAGCGCAATTAGAGATGGATCTGCAACAACTTCAGGTGAAAAATCAGCAAACTCTGGAAGCTAGGACTGAACAGATTGGGCGGTTACTTCAGGAAAAAGGGATAATTAGAGAAAGAATCCTCGATATTGCTCATTACATCACTCGGAAGTGCCAAATACGTGAGAACATGACCCAAACTACATTTTTTCCTCAGTGATGATATTCGTGAAACAGATAATGGGCGACCTAGACAGACTCCAAGGGGTACTTGCATATAGGCCTGCGGCGAGACCGAACGATGTCCCACGGGCACCAGGAGCTTTAATGTATTCTTGAGTCAGTACTTCATTGTGTCAGTCACTTGAGTCTGTATTTTCATTTTTAATTAGTCTGCATTTCATTTCAAATAGTTATTAAGAAGTTCGTAGTTTGGTTTGTCATCTATAGTTTGTCGTTGTAATAGATATGTTGGCCAATAATAAATTTGAAAATTCCCAAAAAATTGTATTTGTATTTTTGTTTTTGATTTCATCTGAACACATTTGCGATAGGCAATTTTATAGGACCGATAATAATCATATGAAAATATGAAATATAAATACGAGTCAAAAGAATAATGAAAAACAAAAGAAAAATGAAAATGAAAAAGGAAGAAAACAAAGAAAGAGGGAAAAGCCGTAACAAAAGAATTGGCAAACCAAAGGAAAAGACATGGATAAAAGAAAAGCCATAATTGAGAAAGCTGGGATGACGCATATGGCCGAGCAAAATTGTTTAAGAGCATCTGTGCTCCCAATGTGCGATTATTGATTGATAATGCCCTAACCACTAATAAACGTTGTTGCTGTTGAAATCCAGACAGGTGGTTTTAGTTAGCTGGCATTCTGGCAACTCATCCGTACAATACCCGTTCCAAAGATATGTCGAAAATGATTAGCCAAGAGATCGAAGCTACAATTGTTGACCCGGCTAGGGATGAAGAAACAGTGGATGTAAATGCTATGAAGGAGGAAAT
>MU771802.1:46534-112338 GCA_026770625.1 Nicotiana glauca | reverse complement strand
ATGGGTGTCCAAGAGATCTTGGTCATGGGCGACTCGGATCTTTTGGTGCATCAAATTCAAGGAGAATGGGAAACACGGGACTTAAAACTCATACCATACTGGCAATGTTTGCATAAACTTTGCCAGCGGTTTCAGTCAATAGAATTCAAGCACATTCCAAGGATTCACAATGAAGTTGTTGATGCTTTGGCCACTCTGGCGTCAATGTTGCATCATCCGGATAAGGCTTATGTGGATCCATTACAAATTCAGGTCCGAGATCAACATGCTTATTGCAATACAGTAGAAGAAGAGCTTGATGGTAAGCCATGGTTTTATGATATCAAAGAATACCTCAGAATGGGAGTATATCCGGCACAGGCCATAGGGGACCAAAAGAGAGCCATTAGACGCTTAGCAAGTGGATTTTTCTTTAGCAGAGGAGTGTTGTACAAAAGAACTCCGGATCTTGGTTTATTAAGGTGCATGGATGCTAAACAGGCTACAATTATCATGACTGAGGTACATGCAGGCGTTTGTGGACCTCATATGAGAGGGTATGTACTGGCCAAAAAGATTCTTCGAGCAGGATATTATTGGCTCACTATGGAACGAGAATGTATCAGTTTCGTACGCAAGTGTCATCAGTGTCAAGTACATGGAGATTTGATTCATTCTCCTCCATCTGAGTTGCACACAATGTCAGCACCATGGCCCTTTGTAGCTTGGGGAATGGACGTCATTGGGCCGATCGAGCCAGGAGCATCTAATGGGCACAGGTTTATTCTGGTTGCCATTGATTATTTTACTAAATGGGTTGAGGCGAGAAATTTAAAATCAGTGACCAAGAAAGCAGTAGTTGATTTTGTACATGCAAATATCATTTTCCGGTTCGAAATTCCAAAGGTGATTATCACAGATAATGGTGCCAATCTCAATAGTCATCTAATGGCGGAGACATGTCAGAAGTTTAAAATTACACACCGCAATTCCATACCGTATCTTCCTAAGGCGAATGGAGCAGTTGAGGCAGCTAATAAGAATATCAAGAAAATACTTCGGAAAATGGTAGAAGGATCTAGGCAATGGCATGAGAAATTACCCTTTGCTTTGCTAGGGTATCGCACTACTGTTCGCACTTCTATAGGGGAGACTCCTTATTCATTGGTGTATGGAACGGAGGCAGTGATACCTGCAGAAGTTGAAATACCTTCCCTTCGAATTATTGCAGAGGCAGAAATTGATGATGATGAATGGGTCAAAGTTCGTTTGGAACAATTGAGCTTGATTGATCAAAAGAGATTGGCAGCAGTATGTCATGGGCAATTGTACCAACAGAGAATGGCCAGAGCTTATAACAAGAAAGTGCGTCCACGGAAATTTGAAGTCGAACAATTGGTATTGAGGCGTATCCTACCTCATTGGGCTGAAGCTAAAGGAAAGTTCGCTCCCAATTGGCAGGGACCATTTGTGGTAACACGAGTATTGTTTAATGGTGCATTGTATCTAACAAATGTGAAGGAAAATGTGTAGAAATGGCTATCAATTCTGACGCAATAAAGAGATATTATGTATGATTTCTTTATCTTTATGTATCTGATTGTATTTGATATGTTTTGAGATTGAAATGATGAAGGCATTTTGTTCTACTATCCAAACACTTTATCCATTGCTATCCCTTTGAGTCTTATTATATTTTCTTTCATATCCCTCTTTTGGAATCAACAACAAAAAAGATCAAGGATTGAATGGGAAAATCAAGTGGAGAAACAAAAAAAGAAAAGAAAGAAAAGAAAATAAAAGCAGAAAAGAAAGAAAAGAAAGAAAAGAAAAGAAAAAGAGAAAGAGAAAGAGAAATGAAAAAGAAGAAAAGAAAAGAAAAAGAAGAAAAGAAAGAAAAGAAAATAAAAAGAGAAAAAGAAAAGAAAGAATAAGAATGGAAGGAAGGAAACATCGCAACAATGAAGCGATTTTATGGCCTGAACTGCGTTTGACTTGATCCCGAAAGGGTATGTAGGCAGCCTCACTGAGGTTCAGTCACAACCAAAGAAAAGTCCAAGAATCCCCCATAGAACAAAACTGGGGCAGCAGTTATGTTTTTTGTGAAAGATATGATTCTGAAAGTTATAATTGTTGAACCCACGTTGAAATATTTTGAGCCTTTATACCCTTCTTTCTAAACACATCCAAAATCCACATTACGGTCCAAAGAAAGACCTTCTGATCAATTTTAAGAAATGTCAAAACAAACAGGTAAGGTGATTCATGTTGTGGACAACACTCTGGTACCAGAAGGGGAAAATTGAAAATGAGAGTCTTATTGGTGAAAACCCTCAACGGGCACCATAAGGCGACGTGAGTTTGAGAGAAATAAAAATGAGAGAGTCTTATTGGTGAAAACCCTCATGGGCACCGTAAGGCGAACGTGAGTTTTTAGATTGGGCAAATGAAAGAAGTCTGTGATTGAAAGGTGTTTGAAAGATGGCAAAACAAGCAAGGTTTGGGGTTTTGGAGAAAGTCAAATTGTGAAGTATGGAATAGCAAATGTGGTAATTGACAGTTGATTGATTGGACAGACTAGGTTGGTTAATCCAAAATTCATGGCATGATCAATGGAATCAGCCTTTCCACTCAGATAAGTCTTGTCCTCTTTCTCTTTTCAAGAGTCTTTCTATCCACAAAAACTTAGAGGTCATTGCATTTCATTTTTCTTGAAATCATGTCAAAGATAACTACCAGCTTCCCAGTTGTATGGCACAATAAGATCAGGGCATATTAAAGGAAAGTAAAACACGAGGGACCAATGCAAATCCCATCAGAAGGGTAATCAGATAATTGGAAGAATAAGCAAGGTTCCACAGAAAGGGGAACAAAAACACAAAGACAGTAGCATGAGGTAAAACATTTAGGTCATCAGGATCAGAGTATTTGAAAGATAGCTGGGAAATCGTGGCAAGACAAAACAAGTTCAAAGAAGAAAGTCAGAGCAAGTTCGGAAACGGGAGCATGGCCAACAAGAATGCCAGCAGCTAACCACCATTTTATACTAACAAATCGTTCTTTGATTAAAACAGGGGCAAAATGAATTTTTCTTTGTAAGCAGGAGCCCACCTGGATAACAAGGGAACACTTTCCAAAATTTAACAAGCAGGCGCCCACCTGAAAAACAAGGGAATACATTCCAAGCGCGTCAGTCAGGCACCCACCTGAAGAACAAGGAAAGTATAATACAACTCTTATCTTTCAAGTTAACATTCAGTAACACCATGCACCCAGTTATCAAACTGGGGCAGAAAATTTTCCTTTTTTTTTTGTATTTGTTGCAAGCAGGAGCCCACCTGAAGAATAAGGGAATGTCTTTTCAAATTTAGCAAGTAGGAGCCCACCTGAAGAATAAGGGAATATTTTTCAAATTCAGTAAGCAGGAGCCCACCTGAAAAACAAAGGGAATACTTTTCAAATGCAGTAAGCAGGAACCTACCTGAAGAATAAAGGGAACATCTTTTTCAAAAATCAGCAAACAGGGGCCCACCTGAAGGATAAAGGGAATATCCTTTCAAATTCAGCAAGCAGGCACCCACCTGGAAAATGAGGGATGTATAATCCAAATTCTAGCTCTTAGTTTTAATATTTGATAACACAATATGCCCAGTCACCATACTGGGACAGAAAATTTTCTTTGTTTGTCTATTTTGTCGTAAGCAGGAGCCCACCTGAAAAACAAAGGGAATACTTTTCAAATGCAGTAAGCAGGAACCTACCTGAAGAATAAAGGGAACATCTTTTTCAAAAATCAGCAAACAGGGGCCCACCTGAAGGATAAAGGGAATATCCTTTCAAATTCAGCAAGCAGGCACCCACCTGGAAAATGAGGGATGTATAATCCAAATTCTAGCTCTTAGTTTTAATATTTGATAACACAATATGCCCAGTCACCATACTGGGACAGAAAATTTTCTTTGTTTGTCTATTTTGTCGTAAGCAGGAGCCCACCTGAAAAACAAAGGGAATACTTTTCAAATGCAGTAAGCAGGAACCTACCTGAAGAATAAAGGGAACATCTTTTTGAAAAATCAGCAAGCAGGAGCCCACCTGAAGAATAAAGGGAATATCCTTTCAAATTCAGCAAGCAGGCACCCACCTGGAAAATGAGGGATGTATAATCCAAATTCTAGCTCTTAGTTTTAATATTTGATAACACAATATGCCCAGTCACCATACTGGGACAGAAAATTTTCTTTGTTTGTCTATTTTGTCGTAAGCAGGAGCCCACCTGAAGAACAAGGGAATATTTTTCAAATTCAGCAAGCAGGAGCCCACCTGGATAACAAGGGAATACTTTCTCAAAGTAATCGCAAGCAGGAGCCCACCTGGAGAACAAGAGAATACATTTTTACGCAATCGCGGGCAGGATCCCACCTGAAGAACAAGGGAATACCTTTTCAAGCAATCGCAAGCAGGAGTCCACCTGAAGAATGGACACATATTTCAAAACATAGTCAAGGCAACAGCCAGAATTCCATTGAAAGAATACAAGATGCAAGATCAAGTCAATACAAGAACACAAGATACCAAGCATAGATAGGATTTTTGTAACTCATAGAGCATAGTTTAGGCTAGCTTCTTTTTATCTTCACATGGTGTAATAAGAGGGTCATCAAGCAGTAATAGCAGCAACAGCAGTGAAATCACAGCTTCCTGGTAGTCCCAGCTACCAGACATTCCTGAACTACACTGACCTGATTCTTGTTTAGCCCAGGATATGTAGGCAACCTCTGAAGCAGGGTGCGGTCAAACCTTTTCAAAATGCTTCACATGGAATATGCGAATGGGCAAAAATCCCTCATTACCGCTCACTTGTCTTTGCACGAAAACTCTTCGTGTTTCCGGGCAAAAAGGGGCAGCTGTGAGCACGTGATTTTTACCCTAAGCAAATAATTCCTAAAATTTAAACAAAATAATTTTTCATTATTTTACAATTTTGTTAAAATTTGTTGCATTTTTTGTGTTAATTAGTTGCCTAATAATTCATATTAAAAATACAAAAAAAATATGCATATGCATTAGGATTTTTAATTTTATAACTTTTGTATTAATTCATTTCGAATAATTTAACGAAAAATAAAAAAATAGCATTTCTTTAGTGTTTTAATTGGAAAATTGCTATAAATAGTTATTAAATAAATTCTTGAATTTAATTAGTTTTAGTTTAACAATTTAATAAAATCAGAGAAAAAAATATAAAATTGGAAAAGAAAAATAAAATACAAAATACAAAATAAAAATACAATACAAAATATGAAGAAAATATAAGAAAAATAAAAGAATAACAAAAAAGGACTAATAAGAAATTGGGTTAATTACCCAAACCCAAATCAAAAATACCCAGCCCAAAACAAAACGCCTCAAGCCCAATTAAAAAAACGGTCCATTTGCCCCTAAACTTCAAACGACGTCGTTCCCGGCATGGTGAATCTCAGCCCTTTATCTTAGTTCATCCAACAGCCATCATCTCACGTTCATTAAAACCAACGACTTCGTATTGATGTCAATTGATCTGAGCCATCAAAATACTTAAATCCAACGATTTGGGGTTAATCGCTATACTTCTAATACGTCATATACACAATTAGTCAGAAAACATTGTTACCCTTTTCATCTTCTCCACCCTAAACTCTAAGCCGCCTCCTTTTCCCTCCGACCCCGCTGGAACCCTACCGGCGGAAGACGATACTTACACCAACCAGCCCCCAAATAACACCCTAGAACCATCTAGAGCCCCTGAATCTACCCCTCTACCCTGTTTCCCTCGAATCCCCATAGTTTTGTTCGAATATCAAAAAACGTGTCGCCGGAACCCTAATTCTGACGAACACAAGTTCATCCAAATTAGCCTAAAATCACACCAAACCATCTCCTGACCACCCTCAACCCATTTTTGAAAGTCTTGAGCCTTAAAAATCACTGGAGCGGCTCGAATCAAAGTTTGAAGTTCGCCAGTGACAAAAAATTCAAGAAAAATTGATGCCAAGACCCCTGGATTCCTGGATATTTTTGACGACTAAAAAAAGAAGAAGAGACTGTCCGATTAAAAACAAAGCTAAGTTTTCTTCCTTTTTCTGCTTCATTTTCTTCTTGCATGTGATTGTTTTAGCTATTTTCCGTTATTTGTTCCTTAAATTTTTGTTTAGCTTCACTAGGGTTTACTGATTTTGTTAAAATAGCGTCTTTTAATTTCTGTTTGATAAATTAGTAATTAGATATTAATATTAGATTTTATAAGTAGATTCTGATTAATATTAATTTAGTAAATAAATTGATATAAAAATAGTATAATTGGATTTTGCAATTGAACCAGTGTGATTGTTTGTTTTGTTTTTTATATTAGTCAATTCTATTATTTGTTAGTTTGAGTATTTTTGGATTAAATTGACAGTAATTAGTCGATTTGGTTATAGCTGTTTGAATTTCGATTAATAATTAGTTAATGATCGGTTAATTCTGATTAATTCTGATAATTAGATAGTTAATAGTAAAATTTAAATAGTTAAATAATTCAGGGGATAAAAGGGTAAAAGGTTTTGGTTACTTAGTAAAAACATTTAAATTTCAGGGGTGTTTTAGGAATCTTAAAAGGGCCATTAGTAATAAACCAAAAGAAGTATGGGCATTCTGGGTAGAGGAAAATGGCAACGAGGTAACTTTCTAAGTGAAGTAGTGGCATATAGGGGATTACATTAGGATAGAAGATTCTAGATAGGGTAGCTAGCATATTTCTTCACAAATAAAGGTAGTTAATTGAAATATAAAATAAAGAATAAGGGTAAAACATGAAATAAAAAGGGACTAAATCATAAATTCTGAAATATGAATTTCCCTCCATTTTCAAATCTATAAATAGGCATCTATATGCCTCATTTTACAAGTTTGGCAATCTGAAATATTACCTCAAGTATTTTCTACCTCTTTAAACCCAATTCTCGAAAATATTACTTCCAAAAACTAAAAAATATCAAAAAACAGTAGAAAATTTCAAAAATTACACTGTTACATTGACCAATTGATCTAGATTTGAAGGCTGTGTGATAATTCTCTACTGATCTAGTATTCAAAATCTCTGAAGTTGTAATTTGGATTGGTTGAATTGATTTCCTGGTTAAAACACTGTTGCTGTTGGTTTAAATCTGGTGTACTGAAGCTGTGATTGCAATCTGTTGTTCTGATTCTGTTGCTATTGCTGATTAGAGATCTAATTCATCTCCTTCTCATATTTTCTACTCAGGTATACATTTGCCTTCGTTGATGTAATTTTGAGCTGGATCAGTGAAATAGGACGTCCATTACTGTTTTAAAATTTCATCAGTAGCTCTTATGTTTTAAATCTGATTAGATTTATATAGATACAGTAGTTAAATCTGACAATTTGTATTTGATAGGATTAGTCTAATTTGTATTGGACTGTATAAACTTGGACTGTGTTTAAACTTTCAGAACATTTGGACTTTTGTTAGCATTTAATTAACATGTTTGAAGTACTTGTAATTTTAGGATAATGAAATATATTGTTAGATCTAGACTTCAGTTGATATAACATGTAAAGGAAAAAATTGAAAATAATTTGTTAATTGCGTTTCAGAATAATTCCAGTTGTTGAAATAAAAAATAATAAAAAATAAGTTCATATGTTAAGTCAAACCTGCTATTACTTAGGTTAACCTTGAAACAGTATTATCACATTATTGTGAAATCCAATAGTTTAAAGTGCGGGTATCCTAATTTACATTTAGCGTTATAAAAGTTTGATTTTAAAAAGTAAATGAATTAGTAGTCAGGTCTTTGGGTATACAAACTGCAAATAATCACTAAGAAATATAATGGTGCTGATGTCCTATTATTCATAGTTAAACGTGTATTCTCAATTAGACAGTTTAAAAACTGATATGTTTATGAGTATCTGTAAAAATCAAATAACCTGAACTCAAGTTTCATCAATGTTCTCATTTAGAATGCATAAATCTGTTGAGTAGTAAACGGATCATTAATTGAAGTTAATCATTAGTAGAATTAGCCTGAAGTTAAGCATGTTAGTTTAATTAATAGTAAGAATTATATTCCTGTGTCAAGTTGCACAAAGGTGGATATCATTTATGTTAAATTTGATAGTCTCTAAGACTATACTCTTTGCCTTACTCTAGAGTTGAGCTCACTTTTTAGCCCAAATCTTAATCATCAGCGAATGCAAGCCCATCTGATAGGGCTATAAAACTTGTTTGAGTGTAAAGGTAGCCTGGGCCACAGTTTGGGCCTAAAAATGGTCAGGTTTATTTGATGCCGTAGGGATTCGATATCCCTTCTATGACCCGCCTCTTCTCTCATTTGGTCTTTTGGGCCTGTTATTTGAGTTAGTCTGAAAATCTATTTGAAGCTCGACTTATTCGGATAATAATAATTAATTAGGACATTAAAATAAAAAATATAGATTGTTTTAGGCTTGGCCTTTAATAATATAAATGAGACGAGCCTCGCCAAAAATAAAAACAAAAATTGCGGGACCCTCAATAAATGATTGATTCAAAATACTTAGAATTAGGAGGACCGTTTGGCTAATTTCACGGACTTCCACAAAAATAATAAACGCGTAGTCGCTTTAGGCGCGTATGTTAATAATATTACTTTCCTAATTATGGGTGCACATTTATGTGACCCAAATCCAAATCCCAACGAAGTCGAAATGTGTCAAAAACCACGGGCGTACTGGTACGGCATGGTTCGAGATACATTTTCACGATGTTGTAATTCTTGTAAAATAAATAATAAATATAATAAAAGCGGGTTGTTAATAAAAGGCACATAAAAAATAGAACATGTATTGAAATCAGATAAAATCAAATACAACAGTTGAGCGACCGTGGTAAAATCACGGAATCCGGGAATGCCTAATACCTTCTCCCGGGTTAACAGAATTTCTTATCCGGATTTCTGGTTCGCGGACTGTTAACAGAGTCATATTTTCCTCGGTTCGGGATTCAACCGGTGACTTGGGACACCATTAATCTCCCAAGTGACGATTCTGAATAAATAATATTAAATCCCGTTCCGATTGTCCTTTAACTGGAAAAACTCCTTTGCATCATTCACGGGTATATTAAAACGTAAAAAAGGGAGGTGTGACACCAACAACTGAAGCTATGGACAACAAAGCTTTCTTAGCAAACAGCTCCGTCGGCAGATTTGGCAATGAAATCCAAACCACTGCCTTCGTCGTTTCCTCATTTACATTAAAACCAAGGGACCGTGGAAATATTTGGATTTGATGTTCCTTACCATTGTATTTAAAGCAGTTGACTGACCTCACGAGTGAATTACCGAATTTAGCACTTAAACATTCTCAAAGGCCATATTCAATATAAGCAATGTCGGCAAGTCCACTAAATATCTCAATTTAGTGAGAATGAATCAAATAGGATGTATTTATTCCCCCATTAATTTTTTGATCTCAAAAATAAAATTTCGGGAATTTTTTTTTATGTATTACCCGCCAAAATTTTAGAGTAAGCTGGGTAAAATTTTAAAGTTTGCACTAATTAGGGCGATCTTAATGATTTTACCACAAAATACTGACAGACCATTAGAATTTTTCAGCATTATGGGTGAAATTCTGGTGAAAGTTACAATTTTATGATAGAATCTTGACGATACCATAATTGCTAGACCTACAAAAAAAATTTCCACCATGCTTTAAACATCTGTAGCGGGGTTATATTTAAAAAGGTCCATCCAACATCATTTTCGGCCCAATATGATGTCTTTTCCCTCTAAAGGCTACTTTACGTGACTGCAAAATAAAGTAATCCCCAAACGTCGTAATGTTACGATCCAAAATGCGACCCGTCGTAATGGCGCCTATTGTGAAACTAGGTCAGCCTCAACTCAACAACCAACACAACAACAGTAAGTTTGAAAACATTAGCGGAAGCTTTTAACATTTAAAAAAACTGTTTGAAACATAAGAAATTCCGCGATAAGATACAATCCTGCCCAAAACTAGAGTGTCACTGAGTTCATGACCGTCTAGAGGAGAACAAAGTCTACTACAATGTTTAAAGGAAATAAACTGAAATACATCTAGAGATAAAGATAGAGAGTCAAGGCGTCCGAAGACCGTGCAGATACCTCAATAGTCTCATAAGCCTGCAGCCTCGGTCAGCGACTGCCACTAGGACCAAAAGTGCCTGGATCTGCACACAAGATGCATGGGGTAATGTGAGTACACCAACTCAGTAAGTAACGAGTCCAAACTATGAACTGAAAGGTAGTGAAAACTCAACCTCAATAGATAGAATAAAATCAACGTACAGAAACATAGGCATGCTTTCGGTTAAATAGACAGCTCAAAGTAATAAGGTAATTACAGATTTGAACAGTTTAAGATATATATAACTCAACTTCCTCTGCATGGCAATGCATCGACTGTATGAAATGCACAATGTGCTCCTGCTCTCAAGTGCTCAACCACTCGGTACTGGATATGGCCATCGGCCCAGGAAAATCCATCCCGGAACATATACAACACTGACTGTAAGTCACTCAGTACCGAGGAAAAAGGTGCAACCCAACCCCGTGGAGAAATCCATCTCCAGGTATATATAAATACTCAACCACTCGATACTGTATATAGCGACTCGGCCCAGGGAAATTCATCTCGGAATATACTCATCATTGACTATAAGTCACCGGGTTCCGAGGAATAACGGTAATCCAACCCTGTGGAGAAATCCATCTCGAGATATCAATACTTCGGACAAATACATGTCTATGGAAATTTATCCTTCAATAACATCATTCGCGTCCACTAGGGTTATGCAGACTCTGGGGGGGGGGGGGGCTCCTACGACCCTAGCGCTGTCATAATCAATATAACTGTTGCGGCGTACAGCCTGACCCCATAACTATCACTCATAATCCGGCTCTCGGCCTCACTCAGTCATCATTCTCCAGTCTTACCACGGGCTCACAATGTCATGCAAACTAGTCCGGAAACAATGATATGCAATGCCAATAATAAAAACTGAGACTGAGATAAGATATGAAATGCATGAATATGACTGAGTACAAAATAACAGTGAAATCAGTGAGATGACATCAAGAAACGACCATTAGGGGTCCCCAACAGTATCGGCGTGAAGCCCTAACATGATATCTAGAATGTTGGCAGCTCAATTAATTTATCATATAATGGAAACACGGATATCAACAAGAAGGAGTCATTAACGGTGCCATGGAATGAACCAGGTCACAATTCTCACAGTGCACGCCCGCACGCCCGTCACTTGGCATGTGCGTCACCTCAATACTAACCACATAACACGTAGTTCGGGATTTCGAACCCTCAGAACCAAGTTTGAAAGCCTTACTTACCTCAAACCAAGTAAAATCCTACTCCGCCATGCCTTTTCCTCTCGGCTCGGCCTTCAAATGCCCCGAATCTAGCCACAAGCAATACAATACGATCAATATGGGCTAAAGGAATCAATTCCACAAGAAAAACACCAATTCATAACAAAAATTCGAAATTGGTTCAAACCAGTTCCCCGGGCCCACGTCTCGAAATCTAACAAAAGTTAAAAAACCCCGAAAGCACATTCGCTCACGAGTCTAACCATATAAAATTTACCAAAATCCGGCCTCATTTGTTCATTTCCTCAAAATCCACTCTCCGATTTTCAAGCCCTAAATCCCCAAATTCCTAATTCAGATCCCTAATTAGATGATGAATAAAGCCATGGATTAATGAAAAGTATACCATTATGGGTTAGAATAACTTACATCAATGATGCTCCTTGAAATTCTTCAAAAAATTACGGTCTCTCCCCAGTTCCAAAAGCTCAAAATTTAAAATGGAGAACAAAACCTCAAGCTGGGCCCGAACCAACTAACCCGGTAAGTCAAAATACAACCAAAGAATACAAAATAAGCAGGAAATGGAGGAACGGGGCTATAAATCTCGAAACGACCGGCTAGGTCATTATACGTAATGGGATAGATAAGATAATTTCACCATTAATCAGAGTCTCGCGTTCGATCCTAGGAATAAAAAATTTCTGACAGAAAGCGCATCGTCCTCTAATGAGCAACATGAATCCGTATTAGTTAGGGTGCTAAAGCAATACCGAACATCGGGCGAGAAATCAAATATAATAAAACAATAATTTATCTTTGGTCTCAGTTGAATAATCAGCGAAGTCTCCCTTTTTTTCTTTTCTCCATTGTGAATATAGTTGGAAAAAAAAAATCATTGTGAACAGCATTACAAGGTGGCTTTTGCCAAAGCCTCTTAAAATCTATCACTTGAAAATGGAGCCACTCAAACATAAAAATGTCTTTATAGCTAATGATGATCAGAGGGCGTAAGAAAAACGAAATACAGTTTTCATTTATTTGATCTATTACTCATCATGATACATAACATTGGAGAAGAAACAGAAAAGGCAAACAAAATATTACAAACTTATACTTAACTTATTCAATGCTTGTGCAATATTTCAGAGTTAATCAAGACGCGACACATAAGGAGTAGCAATCAAGTAAAGATCTTTCTCTCTTCTAGCAGATATCCCATTTGCCTCAGTCATGTCCAAATCCCTTGCATTAACTCCTTCGGGAAGTTTCCAATCAAAATTGTGAAGCAAATGGGCCAATGGCAGAATAACAAGAGCCAAACCAAATTGTATTCCTGGACAAATTCGTCTTCCTGCGCCAAAGGGAAGAAGTTGAAAATGATTTCCAGTAAACTCAATAGAACTATTTTCGAATCTCTCTGGTATAAAACATTCAGGATTTTCCCAATTCTCGGGATCTCTTCCAATTGCCCATACATTAACCAAGACTTTGCTTTTCAACGGTATAGTAAATCCATCTATCTCTGTTTCCTCCCTGCATTCTCGCGGGACAAGCAGAGGAGTTGGAGGGTGCAATCGGAGTGTCTCTTTGATCACTAAATTTAGGTAACTAAGCTTTTCAAGATCAGTATCCTCTTCATATGTTTTCTTTCCTTTAAAGGCTTCTCTCACTTCTGCTTGTGCTTTCGCCATCACACTTGGATTCTTCATCATTTCTGCTAATACCCAAATAACGGTTGACGATGATGTGTCAGATCCTGCTACGAACATGTCCTGCACCATGTACGGTCATCAAATTTTATCAACGGGCCGGGTACGTAAATATACATCAATTTACATAAAGTTAAATATTCTGAAAAAAGTTTAGGTATGTGTTTAATGTCCGAAACACTTAAAAATATTGGCTGAAGTTTGGAAACGACACAGTCAGACTTTGGTTTAATTAAAAATAAAAAGACCATAAGCTAAGAATTAAACTTACAAGAATAACTGCTTTAATGTTGTCATTTTCTAGAGGAAATGGTAATTCGCCGCTCTCCATGACTCTTAGAAAAACATCGATGAAATCTTCAGCTCCAGACTCACCATTACAACGTTTTCCATTTGCGCGATTTTCTCTGTGCACATTGATAATGTTGTCCAAGACCACGTCTATCTTATTACGAGCTTCCATTAGTTTAGATCGCATCCCACTAATACCATGTAGAAACTTTTTCGATGGGAACAAATCAGCAAGCTCGAATCCACCAGATAGCGATTGTGCTCGATGAATCAATGTTATCAACTCTTTTTGATCTTTACACACTTTTCCAAATGCTGACCTACATGTCGCGGCATTCATAAACCATAGAAGTTTTTCTACTAAGTTGATTGGCAAATCTCCCATTGATTCAATTGATGATAGGAGACTTGAGAGCTCATCATGTCGAATTGGACTGAAGGACTTGACCATCTTGGCACTAAGTAGCTCCAAGGTGCTCAATTTACGCATGTGTCTCCAGTAATCACCATATGGAGAAAATGCAATGTCCTTACAGTCGTAACAAATAATTTTTCCCATCATGATTTCTGGCCTAGATGCAAAAGCGAGGTCATGAGTTTTTAAAATTTGCTTGGCCATATGTGGGGAGGATAAAACTACTGTGGGAACTTCCCCGAGCTGTAAGTACATGATCGGGCCAAACTTTTGTGATAAATTTCTGAGAACTCGATGTGGTACTCCACTTGTCAAGTGATGCACACTTCCAATAATTGGTAACATCCACGGACCAGGTGGCAGCTTTTTTGTTTTCCTCCATTTTTGAATTAGAAGAAAGATAAAGGAGATGAATAGCAAGAACGAAACTAAATGTTGAAACTCCATCTCACTACAATAAAGAAAGGTAATTCGACGTGGTGGATTTTCTGTTTTGAGATATCGTTTACTTATTAAATAGAGGGTCGACACATACTTCCGAAAGCCAGTAAATGTAGTTGAGTTTCCAGGTTTGACCAAAAAACGAAAATAGAGCATCTGCAGCCCCCATGTTAGTTATATTGAACCACTTGGGACAAATAGCCCCCTTCTATTTTGTTGTGTTTATGTGTGCGTAATCCTTGTCGTCATGGTGGATTCCTTTGTAAAGAAAAAGAAAATCTAGAACCACTTGAGATGTTGAATTTTCTCGTGAACGGAGATGCATAATTTAATGTTCTTGTTCTAAATTGGTCCAAAAGTTTATCGTCACCTTTTAGATGGAAAATAAATATATATATATATATATATATATATATAAGAAATATATATATATATATATATGTCTTATTTCTCAAGCTAACCGATCAGTCTTATTTCTCAAGCTACTAATATCTCTTTTTAAGTACGAGTAGGTGTAATTATCTTTATGATAACCTATTAAAATTCTTTAAACTGTTGGTATTCGTACGAGAAAGTTAAAATCTTTTACTTAAGGCGCTTCTTCCCTTTTAAATTTTTTCTATTTTTCATTTTCATTTGGAAATAGAGGCTAATAATATTCGTTTGAAGGTCGTTGTAATCCTTTTTTCAATTTAGTACTACTAATTTTGAATCAAAAAGTAGTTTATATGCTGTGTTTGCCAATTAGAGAACACAACTACCGGTTGAACTAATAAATACTCCCTCCATTTTAATTTATGTGAATCCATTTAACTAAGCACGGAATTTAAAAAAAAGATATAAGAGTTTTAAACTTGTGATGTAAAATAAGGTACATATATAGTGTGATTATAAATCATTGTATAAAGGTAAACTGTTTCCAAATAAGGAAATGAGTCATTCTTTGTTGACCGGACTAAAAGGAAAACACGTTCATATAAATTGAATTGGGGGAACTATAAGTCTTCTTCGATTTAGATCCCGTTTGCTTTTAATATTGTTTGACCCAAAGATATGACTCTTGGTTCAAATAATTAAATTTATTTGATTATGAATTAAATTTAGTTAAAAATAATATTTCTAGATATAGCTTCTGAAAAAGTGATAAACATCATATAGATATGGTTGAATGCTAATATCGGTATGCTATAACTTTCCAAAAAGCATGAGTAATAATGTAGTATTTAATACAATGAATAATAATAAATGACACTTAAGAAAATAGGAGGAATGGATCACCTAATAAAGAATAAGCTACATGATTGTTCCTCCTAACAATTATGAGTGACAAATAAATCCTTGAATGTTAGAATTATTCTTGGATTTGATGGAAATGTATGGAATAATATCGACAAGAATCTTAGTAAAAATGCGGTGTTTGTATCTTAGTAAGAGAGAGAGAATCTATTTGTCAAAGTGTGTTCTTACAAATGAATATCGCGCCTCATCTTATTGTCTCATTTTCTATTTATATGAGACATATTCCTAGGAAATTGTAATAGTAAAAGGGCAGAGAATATCCACTAGAATACTCTCTTTAACAGCCTATTTCGAAAACTAGCCGTTATAGCTTCATCAACAGTTCTTGATCTCGACCATTATGAATATCTCGACCACAGCTCTCGTCGACTCCTCGACTATGCGTCTTGCTGCTTCCTAGTCCACCTCGACTAACGATGGCTCAAGAATTTTTTCTTTTGTATTATCATACCTTAAATATTGAATGTCAGATTTGACCCATACAGTTAGTCCCTTTACTTATAAAGGCCGGCCTTAAGCGGGCTAGATGAGCGGATTTTATTCACTGTGGCCAAAACGAATAGGTGAGTTGATCGGGTCGTGATGATTAGGTGAGCTAGCAACGTGTCCTTTCGTGAGCCACATCCACGAATCAAGTTGATGTCATGACCACATGCGTCATCATGATGTGTATTCCCGATGTGTTGCTTCGTTCTGCGCGGGACTCCTAATTGGTCTCGCCGCTTCGATTCTGGTGACACGTAATGATTGGCCGATTTCTTGGTTCCGATGGTCAAATTCTTATAAATAGGGATGTGAGGGCATAACTTCAAACTTTACAGATTTCTTGCGCTGAAACCATGTATCTTTTTCTTCCTCTTCCATTGTTGTGCATCTTTTCCCTCTGTTCCGGCGATCCTAATCATTTTTAATTCTCCGTACCCTCCTTTCTTTCGTTGCAAATGTGTCTAACATACCTTTTGGTCCCATCATGGGAAATGGTCTCATCTATCTAATGATAGTTCTTCCTTCCTACGAGGAGAGTGTTCCCACTGCCATTGAGGACGGAGTCTTCCTGAAGGTTGAGGAAATAATCCCTCGTAACCCTGATACCAGTTCTGATTTCTAGAAACTGCATGAAGTTGAGCCCGAAAAATTTAAGTTGGAGATAAAGGAGGCTGATTTTTCAGAGCTTAAGGATAAATACAACTTTCCCGATAGTGTCGAGTTGATCCCTGTCGGGTGGGACGCGGTGCAGGTCCACCATCTTGGGTACTGCACATTCTATGCCTACCCCTTTTATGTCGGCTACAATCTTCCTCTCCTTCCACTGGCGAAGGTTCTTTGTCACTTCTACGGTGTTTGCCCCGCTCAACTCTCACCGTATGTCTATAAGATCTTTAAGATGCTTACCCAGTTTGCGGAGTTGATCGAGGTCGATATCACACTTCGACACTTGATTCACCTATGTGCCCCCAGCTTCTATAAGGGGATTATGCTAAACCTTTACCACCGACGAGGCAAGTACCTAGTGGGTAATATCGACGACAAGGCTAACAACCAATTTCGGCTCAACTTTTTCCTTGTTAGAACTGAGGACGTGGTGTCTAATGTTGACGGCTTCCATAAAGCTTGGAATTGCACTCGTAAGCGCCTAACTTCCTTTCATGAAGGTACCTGACTTATTTTGCTTGGTTGTGTATTCTAATATCTTGTTCCTTTCCTATGCAGCCAAGACCTCGCCTCTCCTTGGGTCGAGTACATTTCTGGTTGGGTCGGCCCGACTCCTCCCCTACCCCCCCATCGCAAGGATTCATCGGATGGTTGGGCTTCTTCAAAACATTTAGGCTGGCTCCTCCCTTGACTGGTAAGTTCTTCATTTTGGCCTCTTAGTGGTTCCTCTTCTATAGTTTACTCTGGCTGACTTTCTTTCCCCTTTGTACTTCCCTTAATTTCAGCTAGGGGTTCCTCGAAGAGGTCGAGCAATCCCGCAACCGTGTTCCGTAAGAGGAAAGTTTTTGCCTCTTTTATGATAATTACTGGTTCTGATCGCTCCTCAATTCCTTTCATTGTTTTTCCGGTATCTATTCCTTCTTTAGCTGCAGAAACTTTGGCTGGGGAGCCTTCAATTTCTCCTTTATATCATTTCATAGATGAAGAAGCAGAGTCGTTGCCAGGTGATGGGGACTTGATGCCTCATAAGAGGAAATCTATGGATGTCAGCGACAAGGTCTCCCGGGTCGTGCACTCAGTTGCTGGTGATTTTACGCTGCGCAAGATGGCAACCATTATCATTGAAGATGAAGTCAGGTCGATGTATGAGATTCTAAGATTGGCAGAGGCCGACGAGTGTATGTCTCTCCTTTCTGTGATGACGGAGGCTGAAGGGCTGGCCTTTAGAACTTTTGATACTTCGCGATAAGAGGAGCCGTCGGAATCGCGGCCAGTTAATGAAGCTTCTTTGACGGTTGATGGGAGAGGAAAAGGCGTTTTTGAAGAAGCTTCAATGATAATGGTTTCCATCTTGAGCAATGTAAGATCACCCGCTACTGAGTCCACGGTTCGAGCGACCCTATCACTGACATCCACATATTTTCTCTTACGGGGCATCAAGTCCCCGTCACCAGGCAATAGCTCCACTTCTTCATCTACGAGCCGATACAAAGGAGAAGCCGAAGGCTCCGCAACTAAAGTTTCCGCAACTAAAGAAGGAACAAATACCGAAAAAACAACTGGAGGGACCGTCCAAGAATTTGACGATGTCACCTTGTCGAGGAATATAGTAGGTCTTGCTTTCAGGGTGATTGCTTGATGTTTTGTACCTCTTTTTTCCTTTATTACCAGAGGCATTTACATGTTTGCCTTACTTCTTTTTTTTGCTGTGTGTTTGCAGACGGTAATTTTGGAGATTGAAAGTGTCTGAAGGGAGGAGAGGTGTAGGGAAATTTTTGAGTCGTTAAAAACAAATACTTCAAGAACCGTGGAAAGTACCAGGAGGTTTGTAGGCGGTTTGGCGAGAGCGGAAATTTGGAGGTTCTTCTGATGAATTGAAGGAGAAGGATTACGAGCTGGTGAGAGTCATGGAGAAATGTGGCATCCTTGAGGGTACGCTGAGTAATAATGAAGAATAAATTGAGGTCAGTAGAGCCGTAGAGGCCCAGTGCGGCTACCTTCAAGAGCAACTGGTCAAGAGGCAAAAGGAATTGTAGGAATGGAGATTCCAGATGGAGGTCGTTAATAGGGAAGTCGCCAAGAAAGTAGAAGAATTGGAAAAGGCAGTGTAGTCGGACGCTCTGACTATGGTGGAGTCCCTTGAGGTGGTGATTCAGACTCTTCATTCTGAGTAGGATAATGACTTAAATATAGCCAGGATTAAGGAAGAACGACTTGACGAAACGATCGGAGAGTTGGAAAGAGAGGCCTCTGTTCTTCATGATCAAGTTGTTGTTTTGGAGGCCGATAAGACCCGATTACTGGCACCCCCATCCTCTTCCCGTATAGCAAATTTCCCCATCGTTCCTCACGATTTATGTGAAGAGTGGATCCATGCTGAGGCTCAACTTGATATCGTTTGAGATTTGCATGCAGCGGGATATGAAGCCCTTGAAGGTGTTCATATAAAGGCACGCGAAGCCCGACTCGCTTGTGGATATGGTCCTACTACAGCTGATGCCGACGAAGGGGATTATAAAGGTGTGGATCGACTTGAGGAGGCTGCATGGTAAGATATCGCCTACCCAGAAGGTGACGATGATGAGGGGGATCGCGATGCAAGGGCACGGTGACAATGGCGGTGGAGGAGCAGGAGATAGTGATAGTAGTGCTTGATATTTTTTTCCCATTGTTTCTAATTAGAATGACCCTTTATTTGCTTTTGCTATAGTTTTGTATGGACCATCCCGATTTATTCAAAGTTTGCCTTCCCTAGTGTCTTTGCTCGCTTGTGTTTTAGCTTTAAGTATGTAGTCCCGACTTTGAGCGGCCTGCCATTTGATTTATTGTTATAATAGTGATCTGCTTGTTGTTTTTGGGCGATCATTCTTATATAGGCCATATCTCTTTGTTCGTCCACTTTGTTGAGCTCTTACCTTCTACTCTCGTCGTTGTTTTTAGCGCTCTCATATAAGTACCTTCGGCTGGAGTCTCCGACCTCGAGTGGTGTGACTACCTCGGACCTAAAGACCAAAGAATAGGGTGTCTCTCCTATGCTTGTCTTCAGAGTTGTTCAGTAATCCCACAGTACCTCTAGTAGTATTTTCGACCACAGTCCCTCGGCATCATGAATCTTTTTCTTCATAATTTTCGGTATCAACTTGTTGGAGGACTTTGCTTGCCCATTGTGTATGGGGTGGTATGGTTTCGATATTATCCTTTTAATATGCCATTCATCAAAGAATTCGGTGGTTTTCTTTCCTGTGAACTGTGGTTTGTTGTCATAGCTGATCTCTTTGGGAAGGCCAAAGCGGCATATGATATTTCTCCATATTAAAGGTGATTACTTCATGTTCCCATATTTTGTTGAATTCTCCTACTTCTATCCATTTATAGAATAGTTAGTTTAAACCAAAAGGAATCGTAATTTACCTTTCCCTGCCGGGAGGGGACCCACGATATCCATTCACCATTTGATGAACGGCCAAGGTAAGGTGACCGAATGGAGGTATTCGCTTGCTTGGTGAATTATTGGGGCATACTTTTTAAATTGCTCGTATCTCTTCTTGAAGCCTAAGACCTCTTTATTCATGGTGGCCAAGCACTACTCCCCGTATGAGGCATCTGATCAATGCCCGATTGCTAGGACCTTTGTCGAGTTCTTCAAGGATGCGTCGAGTTTGATTTGGGCCCCGACATTTTGCTAAATGGCCTCTATAAGTTCTCTCATACAAGTCGGGGTGTAGGATACTCTATCTGGCAATTTTCATTCTCAGCTTCTTGGCTTTTTTTATCATTTGGGATTGTACCATCTTGCAAGTATGTAATAATATGATTTTGCCAATCCAAAGTTAAGTTTATGATTCTTACGTGGACTTAGTCTAGCGATGAGTTGAGGAGGTGGACCACATTTTTGTCTTCGGTTGTGATGTTTTTGGTGGCTGCGGCTAGTTTAGCGAGGCCATCCGCTGCATCGTTTTATGCTCGTGGAATTTGATCGAGCTGGCATTCGTCGAACTTGGGCAACTAGCTTGCAGATTTCAATCTGATATTTTTGCAATCTTTGTTCCTTGATTTGGAAAGTCCCTATGACTTGGTTGAGTATGAGTTGGGAATCACAGTGTAGTTTTAACCATTTTACCCCATACTTGAGTGCTAGACTCAAAATCTACAATTACGGCCTCATACCCGGCCTCGTTGTTAGTCCTATTCGGGCACCTTATGCTCTTGAGAATTACTTTGCCTGTTGGGAGTTCGAGTATGAGTCCCAGCTGGATCCTGATAAGTATAGGACCCAAAGGTCTTTTACTTGGGTGGAAGTTGGATCGACTTCCCTTTCGACCTCAGTTATTGATTTTGCGCTAATATCGGTAACGAAGTCAGCGATCACCTGTGACTTTATCGCTGTTCGCTGCTGAAACGTGATATCGTGCTTGCTCAGCTCGATGGCCCATTTGGTTAGGTTTCTCGATAGCGAGTTAATGAAAAATTCTTCTTAGGGGAAAGTCATGACGACTGAGATGGGGTGGCATTGGAAATATGGTCTAAGCTTTTGTGAAACTACGACCACGACCAAGGAGATTTTCTCGAGGTGTGGGTACCTAGTCTCGGCATCGACTAATGTTTTACTACTATCATAGATAGGGGATTGCATACCTCGGTTTTCACGAACCAGGACATCGCTTACAGCTACTCTGGATACAGCTAAGTAAACGAGGAGGCGCTCCCCGGCTCAAGTTTTAAAAGTAAGGGTGGTGACGTTAGGTACACCTTTAGTTCTTTTAGGGGATGGACACACTCAAAAGTCCATTGGAGGCCGTTTTCTTTCTTAAGTACACCATAAATATTTGTGGCACCTGTCTGACGACCGTGAGATGAACCTTTATATGGCAGCAATACAGTCAGTCAACCTTTGAACTTGGTTTTTGGTGGTTACGCATTCTAGTATCCCCTCGTTGGCTTTGATTTGTACAGTATTGATCTCGATCCCTTGTTGAGATACCAGGAAACCTAGAAACTTTCCTAAGGCTATGACGAAGACACACTTTTCCAGGTTTAGCTTCATTCTGTACCGTCTGAGTACGTTACAAGTTACTTTTAGATGGTGGATGTGGTCTTCTTTACTGTTGGACTTGACCAACATGTCGTCTATGTAGACTTCTATTATTTTGCCAAGCTGGTCCTTGAACACCCTTGTCACCAACCTTTGGTAAGTTGTCCCCGCGGTCTTTAGCCAAAAGGTATGGCTCTGTAGGAGTACGTCCCTTGATGAGTGATGAATGTGGTTTTCTCCCGATCCTCTTCTTCCCTGAGGATTTGGTGATAACATGAGTAAGCATATAAGAAGCTCAGTAGTTCATGCTTGGCCGTTACATCGATGAGTTGGTCGATATGAAGTAGTGGGAACGAATTCTTGAGGCATGCTTTGTTCAAATTTGTGAAATCCATGCATATCCGCCATTTTCCATTGTTCTTTTTCATCATAATAGTCACGACCCAAACCTATGGGCCGCAATGGGCACCTGATACCTTACTCAATCGAGTACCAACGTACATATTTTTCTTATCGTACTCTCATTGGCAAATGGGCCAAATAGGTCGTCATAGGATAACCAGAATAAACATAAGGTAATACTCAATATAGGAGGACCCAACCCGATATAAAAATTTATACATGTAACATACGGGCCTATAATGCCAAGATGATCATTTGTAAATTCAAAATATAGGCCGACAAGGCCATACAAGTATCCGTATACATGACATTTGTCTACAAGCCTCTAAAAGTACATAGGTATCATAAAGGTTGGGACAGGGCCCCGCCATACCAAACAATACACGTCTAAATCATACTAACTAAACAAGCATGCAAATAGAGCGCACTAACATCGTCCCCTAAGCGGATAGCCTACTGGGAGGACTCTCGACTTGTCTATCGGGACCTGTATGCATGAAATGCAGTGTGCCGAACAAAGGATGTCCGTACGAATAACTTACCGGTTATTTAAGGCACATAAATAATTATATAAATGTCATGGAAGAAACATGGAGTAAATGAATCAACCTATAAGTATGGATAACTTTGTAAATCATGAAATACTTATAGTGTTTATGCATATGCGTATGAACGTCATGTCGTGCGTAGGTACATGTGTTCATAACATCATCAAGCCTCTGAGATCATACCATTATATGGTGTTGGTTATTATGGCCAAATCATCAATGTATACTAGCTGATCAGGTGGTGGTGCGTGTATAATGACGTAACCTTTTCCCATATCCCATATCCCATATCTCATATACATATATACGCGTATATAACTCCATCTAGTCATGGGTCAATGCACACATATAAATGAATGTAGTGCATGAGAATTATGTCAATAAAATCTCTCGGAATGTCATAAGACTATTATGCCTTTGAGTAGTATCATGAAGTAAACATTTTTCAACATACATATTTTTCTGAGACCCATGAATAGACGATAGAATAATAAGTCATATGGAGAATCAAGAACATAAGCATCTCTAGAATTTCTACGAATAGAGTCATTTATGGAGGTGGTGCATTTGCTTGTTTTGCTTGTATAGTATAGATCATGCCAAAAGAAAGAAGGGATAGCCTTAACATACCTGAGCCGATTAACTTGACAACCCTCTAATGGCCGTCAATTGAGACGAATCACATAACGGCGGATCGAAGTAGGGAAAAATCCGTATGATATTCTTTGAGAGAGTTTTCACCGCACTCCCTTAGAATGAAAATAATCCCGTTGATATAACATTACGTAGTCTCGTATGATATTTGTAGTAAAATAACATTACTAATATCTAGTCTTTCATGAAAGAGTTTGCTGAAGCTTCCTCTCTTAACTTAGTAGAGATGAGCAAATCATTTTTGTTAATTAGAGAAGTTATTTTTATCCTTCGGGTGTGGGCCCCACTAGAATGACTCATCCTTGCCTAAAGGTCCCTAGTTAGGCCACCTTACCATAATAACTCAGGAGTTATTAGGTTGGGATAATTCGCTTTCACGATTTTTTTCTTGGGGGGGGGGGGGGTTAGCCTTATCCAAATAATCTTAATTACCTAATTAGCTTAATTGATAAATTAATCTCCCACTAAAAAATTATAATTACCCAATTATCCATATAATTAAATATTATCTCAACTCCCTTAAATTCTACTCACTTTTAACACACTTTATATACCTTACTATCATGGACATGTGGTACCTTGTATGGCACTAGTCCATGAATACGGGATATTATAGCCTGGACTGTATTTTATCCCACAATTGCCAAACTTTTGCGGAACTCATTTTATTCGATTAACTTACCCTCTCACCTTCGCCAATTTACTTATCATTTTTTTGAAATAGCGTAATACTTGTAATCCAAAAATAAATTTCAATCCCGAACTTATGTCAATTTGCTGAAGGCGAAACTTTAAAGTACGAAAACGTGGAATGTAACATCTCATTTTTTAGCTTATATCAATTTACTTATGGCGTACTTCCACTTACGAAAATATGGGGGGTAACATTATTCCTCACATTGGAATATCTGTCCTCGAATGTTGACTGATGCACTTATTGGTTTTATAATCGGACAACTCTTACGAATGGTTTTACTTTTGCCCTCGCTATCTTGTTCTATGAATAAATCCAAAGGCTAGGGCATTCCCCCATTTAGTCCTCTTTCTCACACCATGACTTGTGGTCGGAACCTTTCCAATCTCGTAACTGTCGCTACCTTCTATCATGTAGCTTGTATGATTTTGACCTTGTAAGTGCACCTATGTGACCCTTCTCTCCCTTTTCCTCAAACTTTTAGCCAATATCTAGGCCTCACTTTGTAAACATATACAAATGTTGATAAGTTGTCTCTCTAGGCATTTATAGGTATACTGATGTTCTTCGCTTTGTACTTTGTTGAACTTACGAATATTGCTATATCTTATTTCATAGGCCCGATTATCTATGCACATAAGTTTACTACATCTAAGTAGGTCATAATATAACATACTCTTGCCTCGATTTATCGCTACTGAGATCTGCTACCAAACTCCAGGTTACAGTCATTTCTTATCCCCTATGTATAAATCTATGTGTTTTAATGCTTCCTCATTATTGATCATCTTAAGAATGATTTGCCTAATCTCATCTCACACTTTGTAACTTTTATTCATCCGTTGTTGATTCACCTTAATGTTGAGCTATAATCTACCACTGATAACTTTACCTCTTATGCAACATAGCCTCTAGGGATCACGTCGCACCAAGAAACATCTAGAGTAATAAGACTAATCCTCCTAGGGGCGATACTATACTTCCATAACCATGTTACGTAGAATTCTAATATGATTCATCTTACGTGGGTATTTTAATCCCTTACAATTGATGATATCCTCTTCAAATAATTACTAAATCTAAGGCCCAAACATCATCCTTTATCTATCACAATTACACCATCATTCTACTACCAGGGCAGTATTCTATCTCTTCTAAATGCTATTTGTCTTGGACTCCTTTGAGTTCATTTAGACTATACTGAACATTCTATAACTTAGAGAAACCATCAACTCTCTTGTTTTTATGGGCTTAATCCCGAGGAATTGTCCATTCTCACCACCTTCTCTATCGCACATTCTCATCCTTACTCATGTCATAAAACATTGTCGCTTTACTATATTTTAGCTTGCCACCTATACGTATCTATTTATACTATTCACAACCTTCCTTCAACTTGCTTGCACCATAGATTTCCTTATGTTATTCTGAACATCAAGCGAGACACTGCATCATCTCTAACTATTCTTTACTCTCTTGGCTAGATTTCTCGGTACCTAGAAACTATAGGCTGGATGATATGCTACTGACGATGCCACTATCATTCCTGGATACTGAATCCCCGCAATTCTAGCCTTTTATACGATGTATGGACTATTCACAACCTTGTACATTTGAGTATTTTGTATGTTGTGCACCTTTACCTTACTACCTTAAAATCTTGCATCGTATTTTCTATATCTTTCATGACCTACCTTCCACATAGGTATAAATCACATCCATAACTTGAAGCTCCATTATAACACTAGCACCTCTGGTGAATACACAATTCCGTGGGAGCTTCATATTGACTGCTTATGAGGCTGGTACTTTTCTAACTGGCTCTAACATAGAGCCGTTATAGAATATAGTTGTTGTACTATCACTTTTATACTTCTGATATTAAGAGTGATCCTGCCATGTTCTCAATCACGATTTCAATAATTATTCAGGGTCCAATAGTCAGACTACTAATTTACTTAGTTGATGTAACTCTTTAGTTTCCTCTTCCCTCTGATCAAACTTTATGTAGGCTTAAGCTATCTTCCGATTTGCGTCTCATGGTATTGGTTATTACTTTAACCTTTCATAGATAATATGAAATATCCATGATACAATCTCCCAACAATTCAATCATTTGCCTCTAACATAGACTCAATTATTTATTTTGACTTATACCGGAGTTTTCTAAGGCAGTATGTGTCACGACCCCAGTTCGCCCTCCGTAAACATGTCGTGATCGCACCTAGTCCTTATGATTAGGTAAGCCTAACAATGCGAAATAATATAACTTGCGGAAAAAAATAATTAAACTAAACAAACTAGAAGGGTAATTGTATATAAATGCCGTTCGGCATATACAACCCAATAACGCGGAAGTCTACAACATCATCCCAAAACCCGGAAACTCATGGGAAAACAAGCTAGAAAAGTACTGTAAATGCTCTAATCTCTAGAATGTCTACATCACGGGTACGATATAAGGCTAACTACTACAGATAGAGTAAAGAAGGAGACTCTTCGGTCTGTAGACACATCAGATGCACCTCGAAGTTTCCGTAGCTCTCGCTGCCTCAATGATAGTGCGCCTGGGTGGAGGTACCTGGATCTACACATGAAAAAACATGCGCAGAAGGGGCATGAGTGCACCATATCTGTACTCAATAAGTACCAAGCCTAACCTCGGTTGAGTAGTGACGAGGAAAGTCAGGGCCCTACTGAGAGTAATAATAATAATAAGTCTTGCAACAGTATGAAATAAACAGAAATAATGGGTACAACTATGAAGTAAGACAGGTTATACAAGACAACAATTAACATTCAGAGAATAAGATAACACAGAATAAAACAGATCGATATCAATACCAACAACGAGAATCTCCCAGGATACCGTCCAGTTGTCCTTTCCATTAACTGTCCAAGGAGCTCCCGGGATACCGTCCCGTAGTCCATCATATTAGTATATCCGAAGGATATCCCGGGATACTGTCCCATAGTCCAACTATCAATGTGCAGGGGGATCTATCGGGAATCTAACCCGCAGTCCCAAAGTAAATGTGTAGGGGGATCTACCGGGAATCTAACCCGTAGTCCCAAAGTAAACAAACAAGGGGAGGGAGGGAGCTACCGGAATCCCACATCCATAGTCCCAATGTAAATACGCAGTCACAACACGAAGATATTTAGAAATGAAGCTCAAAAATACAAGGCAACAGGTAGTTTTATCCTAACATGCTCCACGTAGTGCAAACAAAGAAACTTGGGCAAATAGGCGATTTAGAACAACTAAGCATGCTTTTCTAGCTAACACAGTCTATAATTGAAAATAATATACAGTAGATAAGAAGGAAACTCAGTCTAAATATTTAAAGTAAAATCAGATTTTTCAAAAATTAGCTAAAGTACGGGCTCGTCACCTCACGTACAAGACATTCAATTACCAAATATCATATCCTAAGTGGAAGGTCCCCCACACAAGGTTACTCAAGCCACTTACCTCGAACCGACACAAAAATCAACTAGAAACCATGCCTTTGTCACGAGTATCCGACTCCAAATGGCCCAAACTTATTCAATTTAATTACATATCGTAAATAACATCTCAAGCATATGATTCTACTATTCAATTTAAAGCTAAGACACAAATATAGGTAAAATGACCAAAATACCCCTCAAGCCAACATCTCGAAATCAGATAATTTTAACATTTTCAGAACCCTCGTACTCTCATGTGTCTAACCATATAAAAATTTCTCAAATCGAAGGTCAAACACCCTCTCAAAACTCAATAACTTGGTCTATGAAGTTTTATCCATTTTTCATTCGAAAATCCGAAATTAAAGAGGAATTTGTGATTAGATTTTAATCATAAGATAGTAGAGAATCGTTACCCAGTCGTTTCACTCAAAAATTCCTCGAAAATTCTCCCAAATCCGAGCTCCAAAACTTGTATTTTGATAGAAATGGCTAACCCTCGGATTTTGAAATGTTTATAACTGCCCAGGTATTTGTTCAATGCGATCACGTGAAATTGAACGCGATCGCGAAGTATAATTTTTAAAGGTTAAAAATTGGTCTATGCAAACATGGCTTGCGATCACAGCTATCGCGATCGTGAACAGGACCACGCGATTGCAAAGAAGAAAATGCAAGAAATTACCAGGTCCAAGTTTCTACTATGTAAACGCGGGAGAACAATTGCGATCGCGAAGAAGGTAAAGGCTGAATTCCGCGATCGCGAACGAGATAATGCAATCGCGTAGAACAAAAATATCACCCTCCGAATTTGCACTCAGCGATCGCATAAGGGTAGCTGCGATCGTGGACAAGAATAGTCTGCAACAGACCTGGGCAAAAACCTGCAACGTTTTACAACTCAAAAGTGCTTTGTAGAATACCCGAAACACACCCGAGGCCCCCGGGACTTCACTCAAGCCTACGGACATATCCCATAACATCATTCAAACTTGCACCAACCCTTAAACTACCTAAAAAAACGTCGTAAACTTGAATTAACTAATGATTTAATCCTAAGAACTTCATATTCTATCAAAACACGCTTTCGATAAAAAACGTAACCAAACCTCGTCCAAATGACCTGAGATTTTACACACACATCCCAAATGACATGACGGAGCTACTGCAACTTCTGGAATTCCATTCTGACCCTCGAAACAAAATCACATTTTCGGACTGGAAACTTCAAAAATTCAAACTTCGGCATTTTAAGCCTAAATTAGCTACAGACCTCTAAAACATATTTCGAACATTCTCCCAACCCTAAAATCACCTAACGCAACTAACGAAACCATCCGATTTTCATTCCGAGACTGTCTTCACACTTCTCTAACTACGAGCAACTTTCCAGTACTTAAGCTCTCATTTAGGGACTAAGTGTCCCAAAACTCTCCGAAACTCAAAACTGAACGTCCTGGCAAATCAAATTAGCAGAAATGAACTTGGGGAAGGCAGTTAATAGGAGATCAGGGCATTAATTATTAAGAAGACCGGTTGGTTTGTCACATCCTCCTACACTTAAACATTCGTTCGTCCTCGAACGAGCATAATGACATACATGAAGTATTGAAAAGATGAGGGTAACTACTGCCCATATCCTGCTCGGTCTCCCAGGTCGCCTCCTCGGCCGGCTGACCCCGCCACTAAACCTTACTGAACCAATGTTCTTTGACCTCAACTTTCTGATCTGCCTGTCCAATATAGTCACTGGCTCCTCAACATAGGACATATCCTTGTCCAACTGGAATGATCTGAAATCCAACACATGTGAAGGGTCACAGTGATACCTCCGGAGCATCGAAACATAAAATATCGGATGAACTCCGGCCAAGCTAGGAGGTAAGGCACGCTCATAAGCAACCTCCCCAACTCGCCTCAAAATCTCAAAAGGACCAATAAACCTCGGACTCAACTTCCCTTTCTTCCCAAACCTCATGACGCCTTTCATAGGCGAAACCCGAAGCAGAACCCACTCACCAACCATATACGAAACATCACAAACATTCCTGTCCGCGTATCTCTTCTGTCTGGACTGGGCTATACGGAGTCTATCCTGAATCATCTTAACCTTCTCCAATGCATCAGGAACCAACTCTATGCCCAATAGCCTGGCCTCACCCGGCTAAAACCAGCCACCGAAGATCTACACCTCCTACTATATAAAGCCTCATACGGTGCCATCTGAATGCTGGACTGATAACTGTTGTTGTAAGCAAACTTCGCCAATGGAAAGAACTGATCTTGAGACCCTCAAAACTCAATCACACACGCACGGAGCATATCCTCAAGAATTTGAATAGTGCGCTCGAACTGTCCATCCGTCCGTCTAGGGGTGAAATGCTTTGCTCAACTCCACCTGAGTACCTAGCTCCTGCTACATGGCTCTCCAGAACCATGATGTAAACTGAGTACCTCTGTCTAAAATAATAGAAACTAGAACACCATGCAGACAGATGATCTCCCGGATATAAATCTCTGCCAACTACTCCGATGAATAAGTGGTACACACAAGAATGAAATGAGCAGACTTGGCCAGCCGATCCACAATAACCCAACTGGAATCAAACTTCTTCAGGGTCCGTGGGAGTCCAAATACAAAGTCCATGGTGATGCGCTCCCATTTCCACTTAGGAATCTCTATCTGCTGAAGCAACCCACCCGGTCAGTGGTGCTCATACTTCACGTGCTGGCAGTTGAGTCATCTAGACAAATACCCAACTATATCCTTCTTCATCTTCCTTCACTAATAGTGTTGCCTCAAGTATTGATACATCTTCTCGGCACCCGGATGGATGGAATGCCGCGAACTATGGGCCTCCGCTAAAATCAACTCTCGAAGCTCATCAACATTGGGCATACAAATCCGACCCTGCATCCTCAACACCCCATCATCTCCAATGGTCACATCTCTGGCATCACCAGGCTGAACCTTGTCCTTAAGGACAAGTAAATAAGGGTCATCATACTGCCACTCCCTGATACGATCAAATAAGGAAGATCGGGAAACCACATAAGCTAAAACCCGACTAGGCTCCGAAAGATCCAATCTCACAAACTGGCTGGCTAAGGCCTGAACATCCATTGCAATAGGCCTCTCTGAAGTTGGTAAATATGCAAAACTCCCCAAACTCTCCGCCCGGTGACTCAAGGCATCCGCCACCACATTAGCCTTGCGTGGGTGATACATAATAGTAATAACATAATCCTTCAGCAACTCTAACCACCTCCTCTCACGCATATTTAGATCCTTTTGCTTGAGCAAGTGCTGCAAACTCCAATGGTTAGTATAGATCTCACAAGGAACATCATACATATAATGATGCCAGATCTTCAAAGCATGAACAATAGCAGCTAGCTCAAGGTCGTGGACAGGGTAATTCTTCTCATATATCTTCAATTGTCTGGACGTGTAGGAAATCACCCTGCCATCATGCATCAACACCGCTTTGAGGCCAACCCTCGAGGCATTATAATAGACAGTATAAGACCCAGACCGGTAGGTAATATCAAAATTGGTGCTGTAGTCAAAGCTGTGTTGAGCTTTTGAAAGCTCGCCTCACACTCCTCTGTCCACTAAAATGGGGCACCCTTCTGGGTCAATCTAGTCATAGGGGCTGCAATCGATGTAAATCTCTCTATAAAACAACGGTAGTAGCCTACCAAACCAAGGAAATTGCGAATCTCTGTAGCTGAGGATAGCGCGGGCCAACTCTACATGGCCTCTATCTTTCTCGGATCTACCCAAATGCCCTCACTCGAAACCACGTGGCCTAAGAATGCTACATAACTCAACCAAAACTCACATTTTGAGAAATTTGCATATAACTTCTTCTCTCTCAGAGTCTGAAGCACGGTCCTTAAGTGCTGCTCATATCTTCCCGACTCCGAGAATATACCAGAATATCATCAATAAAAACAATAACAAATGAGTCGAGATATGGCCTAAACACACTGTGCATCAAATGCATAAAAGTTGTTGGGGCATTGGTCAGCCCAAATAACATAACAAGGAACTCGTAATAGCCATACCGAGACCTGAAGGCAGTCTTCAGGATATCTGGATCCCAAATCTTCAACTGATGGTAACCTGGGCGCAAGTCAATCTTAGAAAACTCCTGTGCGCTCTGAAGCTGGTCAAACAGATCATCAATACGAGGAAAAGGATAATGGTTCTTCACTGTAACCTTCTTCATATGGCAATAATCAATACACATATGCATGGAACCATCCTTTTTCTTCACAAACAAGACCGGAGCACCCCACGGTGAAACACTGGGGCGAATAAAACCCTTATCAAGCAATTTATGCAATTGATCCTTCAACTCCTTCAACTAAGGAGGAGCCATACGATACGGAGGGATGGTAATGGGCTGAGTGCCTAACAATAGATCAATGCCAAAATCGATGTCTCTATCGGGCGGCATGCCCAAAAGATCAGCTAGAAACACATCGGGATAATCCCGTACTACTGGGGCTGAATCAACATAAGGGTTATCAAAACTGACATCTCTCACATAAGCTAAATACGTGGCACACCTTTTCTTAACCATACGCTGAGTTTAAGGAAAGAGATAACTCTACTGGGAGTGTGATCTAAAGTACCACTCCACTCAACGCACAGAATACCAGGCATAGCCAGCGTCACGGTCTTGGTGTGACAATCAAGAATAGCAAAATGGGGCAACAACCAGTCCATACCCAAGATAATATCAACATGAATAGTAACCAGACACGACCGATAAACGCGGTCCATAACAAGAGAATCCCCCATAGGAGTAGAAACATAAACATGGGACACTCAAAGAAACTCGAGGTACACCCAAATGTGGAGCAAAGTAAGAAGACATATAAGAAGGAGTAGATCCTAGATTGAATAGAACCGATGCCTCTCTGTGACAAACTAGTATAATACTTGTAATGATGGAATCAGAGGCAACAACCTCGGTACGAGCAGGAATAGCACAATATCTAGCCCAGCCCCTCTCTCGAGGGTGACCTCTATCTCCCCAGCCTTCGCCCCTAGCCGACTGGGCAGATGGGGTAGCAGGTGAAGCCATGACCATGGCCTAAGAACTTTGAGAAGTACGTTGTGGCTGAGCAGTCTGAGAAGATGCACCCCTACCAAGTTTGGGGTAGTCCCTAATCATATGGTGTGTATCACTACACTCGAAACAAGCTCTGGGAGGACGCGACGGCTGTTAATGACTAGGACCAGGTCTGCTGGACTGACCCCTGGAAGCGCCCCGCGCAGGAGGCGTGCTAGAAACTAGAGGTGCATAGTAAGGCTCCTGGGAAATAGGCGGAGCTAAAGCACTGTTGGTTATTGGAAGAGCTTAATGGATGGGGCGACCCATATAACCCCTGCTATGATGACCTACTGCTGGGGTAAAGGCACCATAGTAGTTGCCCAACTCTCGAGACCTCTTGGCCTCCCTCTCCACTCACTCCCTGGCGAGCATACCCTCGATCCTCCTAGAAATGCTCACTACCTGCTGATAAGGAATATCCATCTCCAAATCTCGAGCCATGCTAGATCTGAAGGGTGAGATAAGACCCTCAATGAACCGGCGAACTCTCTAACAGACTGTAGCAACCAAGGCCGGTGCATGCCTGGCCAACCTGGTATAACAGATAGCATACTTCAGAACGGTCATAGCACCCTGGCACAAATTCTCAAACTCTGCACATCATGCATCCCTGAGACTCTGAGGGACAAACTCTCTCATGAACCTATCTAAGAATTGGGTCCAGGTCAGTGAGGCAGCCTCGGCTGGACTGTCTATCTCATAAGTGCGCCACCAACCATAGGTGGCTCCCCGAAGTTGGAAGGCAGTGAAGGAAACCCCAATAGACTCTACTATTCCTATAGTGAGAAGAATACAATGGCACTCCTCTAGAAATCCCAAGGTATTATTTGATGCGAATCCAATGGATACCGAGGGATTACACTTCTTGAACCTCTCAAGTCTCCGCTGCTTATCTTCTGAAGCAGCTGACCTGTCCTCGTGCTGAACTGACACTATAGGCGGTACGGGAATAATCTTGGGAACCTGCTCAACATGTACTCACTGCTCAGAAGTGCGGGTGGCGGGGGTCTGTGCTCCTCCCGCGGCCTGGGATATGGCTTCAACAAAGGGAAGCAACCGTGCTTGAGCCAAGGTGGTGTACATACTCATGAACTGAACCAAAGTCTCCTGAAGAGCTGGAGTAGTAGTGTCAGTAGTAGGCATGCCAGGTGCTTAGGCTCTGGCTGGATATGCTGGTGGTGCCTCGGCGGCAGCTTGCATAGGTGCTCTAGATACACCACATGTGCGTCCTCGACCTCTACCCCTGCCCCGACCTCTGACGGCAGCAGTAGGTGTGCAAGTGCCCGATCATCCCGAGTTACACGTGTCCTCACCATCTGTGAGAGAATAGAAGACAGAAGTTCAGAATTGGTGGTGTCAAGATATCGCACGACAAGGAAATCAAATAAAGTGAAAATTTTCATAACAGTTACAAAGCCTCTCGTAGATAAGTACAAATATCTCCGCACTGATCAGCGAAACTCTAATAAACTGGCCTATGTTCTGTGACTCCTACGAACCTAGAGGTCTAATACCAACTTGTCACAACCCTAGTTCGCCCTCCGTGAACATGTCGTGATGGCACCTAGTACCTCGACTAGGAAATCCTAACAACGCAGAAATAATATACCTTGCAGAAACAAACAATTAAACTAAATAAACTAGAAGGGTAACTGTATATAAATGTCGCTCGGCATATACAACATAATAATGCGGAAGTCTATAACATCATCCCGAAATCGAGAAACTCACGAGAACACAAGCTAGAAGAAGTACTGTAAATTCTCTAATCTCCAGAATGTCTACATCAAGCGTATGATAGAAGGCTAACTACTATAGATAGAGTAAAGAAGGAGACCCTTCGGTCTGCGGACGCGGCAGATGTACCTTAAAGTCTCCGTAGCTCTCCCTGCCTCAAGGATAGTGCACCTGGGTGGAGGTACCTAGATCTACACATGGAAAGACATGTGTAGAAGAGGCATGAGTACACCACAGCAGTACTCAGTAAGTGCCAAGACTAACCTCGGTTAGGTAGTTACGAGGAAGGTTGTGACACCTCGGCCCGTTGTCTCATGGGTTACTGCCCTATTTCCCCCATTTTCTACTTCTTTGTGCTTCATTATCAGTTTTTTGTGTGAGCGAGTTAGTTTGGATTGGTTTTATAAGGAAATGAGACACTTAGTCTCTTTAAGGAAGGCTTAGTTTGGAAAAGTCAACTGGATATTGACTTATGTGTTAGAGGGCTCGGATATGGATTACGATGATTCGGTTAGCTTTAGGGGATTATTTGTGACTTAGGAGTGTGATCGGAAGTGATTTTGGAGGTCCGGTGTAGAATTAGGATTGAATTGGCGAAGTTAATATTTTGGCGATTTCCGGTTGATAGGTGAGATTTTGATTCGAGGGCCGGAATGGAATTCTAGGAGTTTCTGTAGCTTCGTTAGGTGATTTAGGATGTGTGTGCAAAATTTCAGACCATTTGGAGGTGATTTGGTTATGTTTTTTATCGAATGCGTATTTCAGAAGTTTTTGAAGAACTTAGGCTTGAATTCGATGAGAAATGATGGTTTTAGTGTTGTTTGAGGTGTTTTAATGATCGGAACAAGTTTGAATGGTGTTATAGGAGGTGTTGGGGCTTTTGGTTGAGGTCCTGGGGGCCTCGGGGTGATTTCGGATGGCTAACGGGAAGTTTTGGACTTGAAAAATTCTAAATCCACTGCTGCTTCTGATGTTTTCGCTTTTGCGGAAATGGGACCGCAGAAGCGATCCTTCATATGCGAGATAGAGGACCGCAGGTGCGATTTTGTAAAGGCTCGTCAGGGACCATAGATGCAGAGTGGGGAGCGCATCTGCGGAGTCGCAGATGTGACTGGTGGACCGCAGGTGCACTATTTTAGGTTTTAGTGGAATCCGCAAATGCGGAGCTTGGTCTGCAGAAGCGGAAGCCGCAGATGCTTGATTTGACCGCAGATGTGGATCCTGGACTTAAGTGAATTTCCACAAAAGCAGAAGATTTACAGCAAAAGCGGAAGTTGTAGAAGCGGTATCTGACTGCAAAAGCGGTTTCGTCTAGGCAGAAGTATTTAAATTCATCTTTGCGAATTTTTGAAGGATTTCTCATTTTTTAACTCGGACTTAGAGAATTGTGAGCGATTTTGAAAAAGGATTACAAGGGGTTTCGATAAGGTATGGATTCTTGGACTTAAAATATGCTTTTATGGTGTAAATACATGGATTAGGGCTGAAAACTCAAGAAATTAATGGGCAAAAATGGTAATTTAGGGATTGAAACTCAAGAGAGCAAAAATTGGGATTAGTGGGGTCATTTGGACTCCGATTTTGGTATTATTTATATGTATAGACTCGTGGCGAGATAATGAACCCGTTGGTATAAAACTTTCTGAATTTTGAGGAGTGGGCCCGAGGCTCGTTTTTTGCTAATTTTGAGATTTTAATATTTTTCTATTGTTTTTTATTTGGTATTGTTCCATTGGAATATTGTGACGTAGTTGTGGTTTGGTCAGATCTGATGTGCGAGGAGGTCGATTTGAGAGACAAGGGCATAGCGAGCTAGAGTTTTGGCCGTCTTGAGGTGAATAATGATTGTAAATGATATTCTGAGGGTTTGAAACCCTGTATTTTCACATTGTAGTGCTATATTGAGGTGACTTGCACACCGAATAGCGAGCGTGGGGTAGAGCACCGTTGGGTATTGTGACTCGGTCCGTCCCGATTAAATGAATTTACTGCATATTTGATTGAAATTGACTTGCCATCATCATAATTTGGGCTGATTGCCATATTTGGGCTTCTTGCCAGCTATTTGAACCCTTCGGGGATTGTTGTTGATATTTCCTGACTGTTTTGATTTTATACTTGAACTCAGCCATGTATTTCCAATGTTTTTAAGACTCAGCTAAGTTTATTTTACTTTAACACTTCAAATGATATTTCTAACAATATTTGGGCTGAGCATCATGTTTTACTGTTGCCCTAGTGGCTTATGTGATTTTGACTGAGTAAGGTCGAGGACCTGTATTGTGAGGATAATTTTGGATCAGGCTGCACGCCACAGTAGTGAGATACTTATTTGATAAAAGGCCGAGGTCCTAGATTTGATGCCACGAGATGGCTTGATATTGTGCTTGGGCAGTAAGGGGCCCCTCCCGGAGTCTGCACACCCCAGTGAGTGTCGTCGATGATAAATGGATCGGGCTGCACGTCACAGTGATATGTGGATCGGGCTATATGTTGCAGCGGTACCTGTACTATTTGATGTGTTTGCCTTATTTCATTGTTTGCCTTTATCTATTGTTTGTGCTACTTCTTGCAATATTTACCTTATATTCTGGCATTATCTAATAACTGAGTGTTGTGCCCGAGGGGCGGAATTCTGTGCTTATCTGCACTAATTTTTTGCATTCATTTGCGTAACCGCTGAAAAGTCATTTTCAAAAGAGTTTTAAACTGATCTAAGATATTTCTCTAAGGATTTCACAGTTTCACTATTTTTCTAAATAAAGGTATGCACTATCCTGTACAGCATGATGATTTGTTATACGTGATTTATTGCTGCTCAGTTATTATTTACCTTTATTACTCATTGAGTTGGAGTACTCAATTTACTCCCTGCACCTCGTGTGCAGATGCAGGTAACCATCAACCTGTTAGCGGATTGTGGCTGATCAGAGACAAAGTTATAGGTGTTAGCGAGGTGACTGCCAGCATTCGCAGCACTGTTTCTCTCACTCTTTTGTACAGTATCCCGGTGTTGTATATTTTAGACCTTGTAGTTGGATTTTCACTCTAATAGATGCTCGTGACTTGTGATACCCCGATTAGGGCTGTGTTGGGTTGAATTTTCACTAATTAATATTACTAAGTCATATTTAAGTTATATATTCATGTTTAACTATTTTTGAAAAGACTAGATCGGTTAGTTGGCTGGCCTCATCTTCACGAGAGGTGCCATCACGACCAGTGTAGGGTTTGGGTCATGACAAGTTGGTATTATAGCCTAGGTTACTAGGTCTCACGAGTCATAAGCAAGTTTAGTAGAGTCTCGCGGATCGGTACGGAGACTTCTGTATTTATCCTCGAGAGTTGTAGAACCATTAGGTAAACTTCACATTCTTGAATTCTTATCGTGCGTCCTTGATTCCGCTTGAAATGTAACTCTTGAAATTCCTTCCACGCGTTCAAATGCATGTTTGAGCGCTCAGTATCATATGTGCCTTGATGGCTTGTGATTCCCCGCTCAAGGGGCGAGATGTGATCTCTGTGAGTTTGATGTTGGGCCAATCTGGAGGACTTGAGGTCAAATCTTTGCCTATGGCTTGAGCACCGAGGTGCTGATTGTGTGAGCAAGTATTTTGACCTTATATGTTCAGTATTGTCCCTATTAGTGCGAGTGACAGCTGGTTAGCTATGTGATGAGTATGTTAGTACTGCGAGATGTATCTATGTAACTTGGAAGTGACGAGGAAGGTCTGCGGGATGATAGATGAACTATTAAGTATATAATCTCCATTATGATTGGATGTGTAGCTCCGAGTAATGTGTGCGTGAAGAATCTTTTCGTGTCTCCTAGTTAGGAGTGAAGTAAATTTTATGTTGCGGTATGAGTTCAGACTCAGGAAGGCTAAGTGACTGCGGACAGTTTATGATGGTGGAAGGTATACAAAAATGTTATATTAAGGAAAAGCAAGTGGGTTATCTCCTCCGGAGTGATTTGAAGTGGTATGATCCCTATGTGTATGTTAGAAGATCCCATGTGTAATTGAAAAGTGCATGTTGAAATTTGAAATTTTGGGTCGCTTAAGAGAGTGGGCTTAACTGTTGCGGGGATGAATGTGAGATTTGTAGAAGATTTACAGTACTAGATGATTTGTGTTTTCGCAACCTTATAAATGATTTGAGTTTAATCTCGCTATGGTATTGTGGCATCAATAGGGTAACAATGTTATGAGTTATTGAGCGTATCTTGATCTATGGCTTCAAGCCAAGTGGGGGAGTCTGTTGTGAGCAGTTGATTGCACGGTTAGGTGCTATGTTGGTTCCAGTTTGGCGCATGCGAGTGAATTAGCTATGGCTAGAGTAAAGGAAAATTTTGACAAAGGTTATATTATGCTCCATAGGGTATGAGAATCACGAAATGTCTAGAGTGTTGTTGGTAAAGAATTCTCGGCACATAGAGCAGGAAGTTGCTGGGTTGTATTGGGATGTGGATTTCATTTTGCGGTATCGGAGTGCCAGTGAGGCACGGGTGGTTCTGTTCGTTAGGTCAGGTAATTTGCAGTTTGAATAAGAGTGAATGACTTTCGAGAATGGTTCTAATGTGTTTAAGATTCTACAGGGAATAATCGGGTATCTTAAGGCTGTGTATGTGGTTAGAGACTGTGTTTTCATTGGAAGTGTCAAGACTTATGGTATTTTTATGTTAATTATGGGATTCTATATATCAGTATCAGAAAAGTAAAGGTAACAGATTTATATTTGCAGGAAGTTCTTTAGAGTAAAGTATTCTAGCATGTGGTGTTTCTGAGAATATTTGAGAGAGTATTCAATGGACTATGGGTCTTAGACAGTGTGGTTTTATGCTGGGGTCTCGTGTGGTAAGCCTCGATTGAGGCATTGTGGGGCTACAGCAAGAGGCAATATCAAGTTGATGATGAATTGGAAGGAAATTTAGATAGATGGAGTAGCTTGATAGTACGAATCGGTATGGTAAGGACATGATTAATTCTTTGTATGTGCTCGAGGTAATGGGCTCTTACAGGTATTTTGAGCAATGCTCTTGGGTTTTGATGTCTTGCTAGCTTGGTCTAGTTAGAAGGATTCAGTCCTGGTAGTTTAATTTGTGCACATAGAATTGGGAGAGTTCTTGTTGATCTTTACCGTGGTTGGAGAAGTGCATTTTCTACGAATGTAAGAGGTATGAGATGTGTAATGATTTTATTCTTGATGGGATCAATAGTAGTTCTTGACTAGTTGAGCGCGTAGATGTCTGCGGCTCAGAAGGGAGATAAAAGTTTTCATGTTATCCTTGGGTGGTATGGTATATGTTGTATGTTGTAGAGGATCGAGAGAAGCATGTTCTAGGTTACAGTTCAATTCTGAAAGGAAGTTCAAAAAACTCTTAGGCAATGGGTAGCCTCAGATGATCAAGGAAATGGTACTGCTAATTGGAAGAGATTTAATGAGAGTATATGTCTCAAAAAAGGGTAACGTGATTATGGCACTTTCTGGTTGGATCGACTGGTGGTATTAGGGTTTGCTTGGTGGCACAGGGAAATTTTAGAGTATCTATCATGGAATGATTGAGTATTAAAGGTGTGCATGTGTTCGGATGGCAAAATTGGGATCGGATATGATGATTCATGTGCCATGTGGATGTGGAGATGAAAGTTCTCATATACACGCTAGGATGTGGTTGTAGATCGAGTGTGCTGGCATTGTTTAGCAAATACCGGGGATTTGGAGGCCCGAGTGGATCTTTTTTTGCTTGGTATGTTAGATTTTGGATATGATATTGGGTTCATACTCGTTGTTTTCGTGTTGTGTTATTCTGGACTATTGCGATAAGATGGCATGGTTGGCTATGTCGGGAAATGCCACAGATTGAGTGGCGATATTCGTCGAATTATGTCCTATTGGGTATTTTTATATTTTGAAGACCTACCAGACGGCTGGGAAGGATTTCTTTTCTAATTTGGGGTCTTGTGACGAGTGTCAGTGCTAAGGCTCCTCATATTGATTCAATCCCGGTGGTGAGGGACTTCTCGAAGGTGTTTCTTGTGGCTAGGCATGTCGTCGGGCGAGGTTGTGGATTTCAGTATTGATTTGGTGCTAGGCACTATATCGTATGGCTCCGGTAGGAGCTGTAGTAGTAGAAGGAGCAGCTTTAGGCTTCCTTGATGATGAGTTCGTTGGCAAGTCAATGTGGATGCGTTTTCCAGCTTGAGTCGGCTTGGTAGGCATCGAATTGTATTGTTGAGGGATAGGTTGATTCGATCCTTAGTGAGCTTGTTAGTGATCTGGGTAGATCTATGAGTTGCTTTTGTGCTACGAGACGTTATGATTTATTGGTTATGGGCACCTATGGTGCGGTGCCATTAGGGTTTCATAGTGGAAGTCAAGCCGGAAGAGTAATTGGGAGATTGCTCAGTGAATAACGTACCGGTTATGTTCTATCGGGTTTGTGTGGTGTATGCTATTTGTTTCACCATGGGTGTAATGATTTGCTTTGGTTCCAGACTCCAATTGAGCATGGTTGTTGATTTTGAGCATAGAGACTTGAGGTGTTTCATGTGGAGCAGTATTTGGATAGAATCGCACGTTGCAATAGAGCTGTGTGGAAATATGACCTTGCGGGTCAAATTTGAGTGTTCTATTTCTATTATGTGAGATGGGTTCTTAGCCGTGTGATGTGATGATATTGGTGAGCTTGCGGTACGACTCTTTTGTTTGAGTTAGTTCATGATGTGAGTGTTCGGATTGTTGCTTATTGGTGCACGGACTGTGCAAGTTGTGGCCTTAGCCTGTCTTGCTATGTCATGTCACCAGAGTAATTTTGTTGGAGTAGATGAAATCATTAGGGCCTGTAATGAATGAAAACAGATCCGATTTCAGCATGTTTGATGGGTAAATATTGAGGTTCGGTTCAGAAATTTTCTATGGTCCTTGTTAAAGGAGAAGTAACCTTAGGGATGACTGATTTGAGAGATGGTTATGATTTATTGCGTGTTTCATTTATCATTGGCAGTATATGGATGTGCTGGAATGAGACTTTAGTTGATAAATGATTTCTACCGATATTCGGGTGTTGTGTGCAGCTACTGTGAATGGAAGTTATCGCTACATGTGTTTGAGTTACATGTTATATCGGATAATTGCACTTGAGATTGCCGGCATGGGTTACTACAACTAGTTCAGGTCTATTCGAAGTATAGGTGTGAGGTTTTTATCGTATTGATGGTTTCAGAAGTAAAAAAAATGTGGTTCTATGGTTTATGGGCTAGATTGGATTGTGTAATTTTAGTTAAAAGGTATTATCAGACCTATATGACAGCAAGACTCATAGTCGAGGAGTCGACGAGAACTGTGGTCGAGAGATCTATAATGGTCGAGATCAAGAACCGTTGATGAAGCTGTAACATCTAGTTTTCGAAATATGTTATTAAAGACAATATTCTAGTGGATATTCTCTTCACTAGTACTATTAGGGTTTACTAGGAATATGTCTCATATAAATAGAAAATGAGACAATAAGATGAGGCATGTGATATTCATTTGTAAGAACACATTTTCACAAAAAAATTCTCTCTCTTTTGCTAAGATACAAACATCTCTTTTTCACTAAAATTCTTGTTGATATTATTCCATACTTTTCCATCATATCCGAAAATAATTCGAACATTCAATGACTTGTTTGTCAGGAGGAACAATCATTTAGTTTTTCCTTTATTGGGTGAATCATTCCTCCCATTTACGTAAGTGTCATTTATTGTTAATCATCGATATTAAATGCTATATTATTACTCATGCTTTTTGGAATAGTTATAGCATACCAACATAAGCATTCGACTAGATGTTTATCACTTTTCGGAAGCTATATCTAGAAATATGTACGCAACAAAATCAGAGGACTTGATTTCTCGCTATCAAGCCATTTCGGAAGAATGCCTCGAGACCCCGAGGGCGCAGATCCTTGACTTAGTCCCCTCCCTCAGGGCTCGTCGAGGCTCGATTCGAAGAAGATGAAGAACGAGGCTAGAGTAGAAGGGGAAAGTTCCCAAGGCATACGGCTAGGACTGATAGAGCCGGCCTATCCAGGGCCTATGTCGAGGCGTCGCATCCAGCTATCCCATCCCATACTTTAAAATTAATGCATATTGTACTATACCCAGGTTCCCCTCCTATATAAAGGAAATCCATGCCACTTTGTAACGATCTGATGTTGTTCCCACTATTCTCCACAAGTGAAATAATATCTCTCTCTTCCTCTTTTCTCTCTAAACTTGTTCGCCCTTACTAGCTCGAGGCTACCCTTAAAATTAGCAGTTTTATATTGGTTTCTCACTTGTTCTTCATTATATTACTTGGTATCGGCCATAGAGAGCCTTATTTGATGATATCTTAACGGTTATCCCATTCTCGACTACCCCCACTACGTCGAGCTCAACTCTGACATCGGCCCCGAGGTCCCCCATCGACCCGTCCCATACCCGGACAGTAGGCTCCAAGATTTGATTACTACCTCGTTTTAAATTGCATTTAAGCGTTAAACTTCATATTCTTAGAATCACCTGCTCTAACAACTAGCTCGAGAATAGATCATGTATTTTTAGAATCCCATTTACAAATTTAGTTGTTGTTACCATTTTCACGGTAAATAGTTTGGTGCCCACCGGGGGCTAAAAATAATAGTGATTATTTTCTTGCATGTTTCATTGCAATAACGCACGTTGTCTTTCGTGCTTTTTCTTGTTAAAGATCCTTTGATTTCAGGTCAAAATGTCTGGCTCGGTGAACAGGGTTGAGAACGACAACCTCGAAAACCATGGGGAAAACGGCACGTCTGTCCCGGTCGCTGGAGCACCACCGCAGAATCCCGATAATGCGCCCGGACTGATCCTAGCAGACGCGAATTCACAGGACGTACATCATGTCGACGAAACTTCTCACACCAATAGGAGCACATGGCACAACGACTGTCAGGAAGCTCAAAAGACCCCGGCTCAAGAAGCACAGAAAGTGAGTCTTCACGATTTTTTTTGAAATGTTGCAGGCACAACAGTTGGCTATTGATTTATTGCAAAGCCACCTGGAGTCTCCTAACACAACAGCGCTGGAAACAGGTTTCCCTGCCAAACAAGTAACCAAGAGATCAAGCAACAACGAATTGGTAACCTACCCTGCCATAGCAAAGATGCTTGGGATCTCTCCGAAAGGATAAACTCAAGTTCATGGAAGCTCATGCGGCAGTCATTCCCCGAAGAAGAAATCCCGAAACCCTTTGCACAAAAGTGCGGAATGCCAGAACTCCCTAAGTACAACAGAACCTCGGATCCTGATGAGTGCATCACCGACTACACGTGCACGAGAAAGGGCGACGACCTTCAAGACGACTAGTTCGAGCTCGTCCCAGCGAAGAGATTGGGGGAAGCACCCTCGAAAGGAACTACGACGGGGCATCATTGCATGGCAGCTGGCCTCACAAAGTTGACTACCATACCAGCGGATTCTTTCTTAAAGGCACGCGTCAATTCCATCGATGAAGAAACAAGAGAGCCTGACACATCCGAGGCCGAACAAAGGGAGAATGGAACACCACGAGAAGTTGTGTCTCACTTCATGATAGAACGAGCGAGATCGACCACGATTTTGGGGTGACTGAATGAACCAAGCCCAATGAATATGGGGCATTTCAAATAAAGCTTGATCAGATACCCAGCTGAGGTCGGGTCGGATGTCCATACCTGACACAGCCACGAATCTGGGCCGTGGATGACCATTCGAGAGCCTCCTTGGCCTCAATATACTCAAGCAGGCTCCTGACAAAGAAACTAATGCCAAATAGAAGGAGATACCACATGTACGCTGCATACAGGAGGAACACCCCGAGACACAATCTACCTCGCAACAGTCAGGAAATGGCTCGAGGACGATACTCTCAAGGAATCTTCAACAAAGCTATATTCGATGAGGCATGGCTGGCAAGGGCACCTCGCCCATCAGAGTACGACTTTAGCATTGCTATACCAAATATCATGATCACCACAAGCGAAACCAGGGACACCAAACGACTCATAACTATACAACTAAATCCCCTTCAAGGGATCCATAACCTGGCGCAGAAACCGCATGCCGCGCACGACTACGGGGCCAAAGGTGGCCACCAGCTCAGGAGGAGAGCAGCCATGCTACTCAATAAAAATCTCTGCCGAGCTTCGTCGAGAGATCAGGCTCAAATTCAGCCCCAAGAGAGGAATGCAACCTGGAAGAGTGAAGCAAATGAGCCGCGACGTACTGCCACGATAGTAGAGAAACGACAACATCCTCGAAGGACTCATAGGAATGGAAAGTAAAAACGCTCGTTTCTAGGAAAAGATGGCTCTGGGTTCTGGGGGACATCCTTACATCCAAACAAAACACTAGGACTTCGCCTCAGCGTCACACTAACCATTGGTAACCCTCTCCTTCATTTAATCTATTTTCAAATAAGACACGTACTCGTGAATTCTTCAGGTGGTCGGATCAACACATCAACAATATCGGGTCGAGCATAATAGTGCGGCCTTAACCGCCTGGCCAAAACTTGACCACCTCTCGAATCTTTAACGGATCCCAAACAGCGGTCATTATAACAAGTAGAAAGACCATTCTTTTGATATGGACCATCGGAGCTCGGACTAGAACGTCGAGTCATATACCGTGAAAGGAGGCGTAAGGCAAGGAAGTCTTGTTCAGACAGCCGCGGGCACACCGCCCGGAGACAACGTCAACCCCACTTCGCCAAATGAAGGAAGTCCCATGTAAAGGGCGGAATTAAAGCCGTCAACAAAGGGAAATTCCTCACTATATAATGCATCGCCTGCATCAGTACCTCTACCTTCGAAAGGATCAAAGGGTAGGCAGACCACATCTCTGGCCAAGCCTGACTAAAACACAGTGGAGAGTTGTACTTGGGCCCACATCCCGAAATAGTAGGGCCATATCAAACCTCGGAACATCGCCTACGCATCCCGCAGTAAGAAAGTACTACCTCATTCCTTTATTATTTTTTCACTAAACTATATGCAGACAATCGACCGAGACATTCAGAAATTCTAACTACACCTGGAGATCCCAAGGCCTTGATGGAACCCGTCACGCTCTTTCCCCTCGGTCGGATCTGCACCCCGAATGAGGGTCTTGCCAGCAAGGTTATTAGCGGAGCAACGCACCCCCGTAGGAGAATTCGACAAGATCATAGGCCTTCTTCTACAGTCAAACGACAAGCGATGATTTTATTTTATGAGTGCTATCCCCTTGGAAGGACCAGGGAATGGCAGATTGAGTTTCAATAAAGAATTATATACCAGACCAAATAGTCTAAGGAGCCGCACCAGCACGGTCTGAGCTTATAATGATGAAGTAATATGTATATTTATGGCAAGCAATAAAGAATATTTTTCAGCATCTCGTACTCTAGAAAAGGGGATTTCAACATGCTCAGGGCAAGGGCCCTTCCACGAAATGCATCTCGAGATACTCAAAGACTTAGCGCCAACAACTTGGCACCCACACGACCCAAGAGTCGAAACTCCGTGCTCATAAGGCCCTGACGAGGCAGTTCTGAGCTCACGAATAATGGCCTTCGAGCCTAAGCAAACTCGGTGACTCAAAGACTGTCGCCAATTGCCATGTACCGGAAAACTTGAAACTGTATGACCCCGAGTAGGCAGACTCGGTGTAGCCGGATCTATTCTATATAGCAACAAAAACTCTAAGACCTCAACAAGCATGATAAAACTGTAAAACCTAAATAGGCATAACAAAGTGTAAGACCTCAATAGGCGTGACAAACTACAAGACCTCAACAGGCATAAAACTCAAAATCCAAAAGTTTAGGCTATACGTCGCATTTGCAAGAATCCCGAAAAAGCATACCCTCGGTGTAGACGCCTAAACTATCACTCGGGATCAAAAATGGCTCCGTCCAAATACACATGACTACGGTCAAAATGGTTGATACAACAAAATTAACGTGACTCGGGGACGCCCGACCGTCGCTAAACAAAATCACAGGCCATTACTTCGAATATACTTTGGAAAGAACCGGTTAAAACATGCTTCCCTCAACAGGCAAAAATGAGCTTCGACCATGCCAGCTCAAAATCATAAGGCTTTGACCTACTCAGCCTATGAGCTATAAACCTTCTGAGGTGCTGAAAACATCACCAACAACGACTTGAAATAGAGGTTCCTCCGAATCAAATGATGGGCAAGCAAAATTATTTCAAAAGACCTTAATGAGCGGAAAACAAAGCCTACAAAAGCCCACGGGCAAAAGCGCAAGAGCCATCGTCGTCAGCTAAACAAGCTTACAGGATACACTCTAAAAGGTCTCAGCAACCAAATAGCGTAAGAGCCATTATCGCCAGCTTAAAAATTGACAACTTGAGGATTAAAATGAGCTCAGATCGTAACACAATTCAGAGATCGGATCCAATATAGTTAACTATGCAAGCCTCCAGTCCACATATCACAAGGTCTCGATGACCAAATAGCATAAGAACCAATGTCGCTAGCTTGAAAATTGAAGAACTTGAGGGTTAATTAAAGCTCGGGTCATAACACGACTCGGAGATTGAACCCAAAATAGTCGAAGCAACAAATGACCAAGGGCAAAAAACAAAAATCCATCGTCGTTCGCCCATGCAGGCATGAAATAATTTAAGGGTCGATTAAAGCTCGAATCACAACGCGACTCAAAGACTCGACCCGAAAAAGTTGGAACACATGTGCCTAAGGGTGGGTAACAAAAGAAACCATCATCCACTCACGCGGGCATGAAAAAACTTGAGGGTCGACTGAAACTCGAGTCGCAATACGGCTCGAAGACTGGACCCAAAAATAGTTGAAATAGTGATTGCCCAAGGGCGAGAAATGAGAACAAACAATATCCGCCCGCATAGGCATGGAAGAGTGAAGGACAAGCAAGCTCGAGTCAAGGCCTCACTCAGAGACTAAGCCGAAGATAGCTGGGCAAAGTGCGAAGACCCCAACAGCTGCTCAAGACGAATATCACACTTGAAAGCCTCCAGTCCTGCCTGACTAGTTCCGAACCTACAAGGATCCCGCCAAACATCGAAACCAGCATGCATGGTCAAAAGCTATACTAAAAAATATACAAAGAAGGTAAAGCTTCAAAATTTCTCTTATCTTAAATACGCAAGGGGTGCACTCTCTATCTTCCAACATGCCATACAAGTATTAAACACAAAGCAAAAAACAGCGAAATCTACACTCCGCACCACAGGGCTACAGCATGCCGGGTTCACTCTCCGCGACATCAGCAAGCAGTGACCAAGTGTCATGCTCATCCACCTTAGCTCGATCAAATTCCTCCAAGAGAAGGAAGCCTCTTGAGCCAATCTCCTCGAGCACCTCTGCTCGGGATCTGCAATGAACATATTCCTCTATCCTCTTCTTCCAGTCGAGGGCTTGCTTCAGCTCGCCTTGGGCGTCAGCAGCATCCTTCATACGAACCGCCATCTCCTGGTCAGCCTTGGTTCAACTTAATACCATTTTAGCCCGAGCATCAATTATATCAGCACTTATCTTCGAGAGATCAGATTCGAGTTTCTTGATGATGTTCACTTGAACTATAGCATTGTCTCGATCCAAATGGAGTAGAACCTCTAGGGCAGAAACTTTGGCCAAGGTGCCTCTCTCCTCTAATGCTTGAGCTTGCACTTGAGCCCTGAGTTCGCCACAAGCATTCCCGACGCGGTCGATATCACTCTTGAGGTACTCCAAGGCCTCCGTCTTTTTCTGCAGCTAATATTGGAGAAAGGGGTTAACCTTAAAGGCCAAAACGAGTGAAGCACGTACTACAAAAGGCTAACTGCTTGATCAAATAGCTCTCGTAATTCAAGCTCCGATACGCCTTATATTGCTAGTGCAACAACCCAACCTTCTTCTCCTCAATAAGAAGCTTAAGGGACTCAACCACATCCAAAATATTTCAAAGCTTGGCTCCTTGATGAAGCAGCTCAGACCTAAGTCTATCACAAGCCTACAAAAGTAAAGCCCGATGAAGACAGGAGGGCGCAGAACGTAGAAGAACTACACCTGAACTCACCACGTAGAGAAGGCGGTGGACTTTCTCGAAGTCGGAACACACTCTAGTTGATCCTGCCTCTTCAGCCCCTGGATAACCAACCTCAGGGAAGGCATTTTCACCCAGAGGAGCCGCCGTCTAGGAATCTAATGCTCCAAGAACCGCAAGCTCGAACCATTCTCTCTTTTCGAAGATGCGTGCACATTGAACCCCATGAAAAGTCTCACCATACTCCGGATGCAAATTCTATTTATCACCATCATCCCTCAGCTCCGAGGTCGACGACTCCTTCCCTTCCTCAGAAGAGCACCGCATCATCTCAAGGAACCCCGGCATCTACAACGGCAAAACCAGTTGCCTTTTTTATCAAAGACATGGTCTTCAGAGCGAACTCATGCGAATCTTGAGCGCTAGAAATGGCAGTCCCCGCTCCCTGTCAGGCCGGCCCCAAGGTAGTTGCCATGACTATGGTAAAATTGACAATCTAGAGCGAGGACATGTGTTAACACTTGTTGCACCTAAAGAAGTGAAGAACCCTATACCAAGGCGAAAGGATAGCTATCTAAAGTAGTGAGGCCGTTTGATGAAGCGAAAGCCACCACATGTATACGTGGGAATCAGCGATGGTTCACCTATCCGGAATTAGCCCCGAGAGGCCAACGACCTCGTTGCAGATCGATGGGGTGATACTCGACCCCAGAGGCATCCTTCGACGAGAAGCTAGTACTTAAAGAGTCGGCCGTATTATCCTCAGTTTTGAGGCAGCATCCAACCTCGAGGATCCTCTCCACAAGAGAAGTCATATTTTGGAGAACCTTAAAGCGCCATCATAGAGCTCGAGGTAGTAGTCGACCTCGTGGTTTCCCTCTCCGAAAAGAGAAATAAGCACTTCAAGATCCGCCCACGAGTGCTCGACCGTAGAAAATTTCCTAAATACAAACAAGCCCCTTCCTCAGAAGCGTGCCTACAACACCTTAAAAGGTTATCTATGCTAAGCTCAAAGTAAAAGCTTCGAGCACCCGAAGTCAACATTCGCTTCGCTGCTTTATCTCTGTGCAAATCGGAAGGCCCGACGGCCTGAATCCATCGGACCAATTCAAGCTTGGTTCGAGGTATGATAATGGGCTTGAAAAAGAGCCACATTAATCGGAAAATGATCAAAAAGAATGCTCGCACCTGAGCTAGATAGCAGCAGTCAACAACAAAGGAAACGTTTAAAAAATCTCGAAACGCACAAAAACACACAATAATAGGTCAAGCATCAAAGACATGAATCAAGAAGGTATCTCTATATTCATGAACATTCGTGTGCAACGACCCTCTCAAATAATTACAAAGACCTACAGAGGAATCTCCACACAAAATGAAGAAGCAAAGGGATGTACAAATGATGGAAACCTAAGAACCCGATCCACCCATGAAGGTTCATCTCCGGTAGTAGCATCTCCGAGCGCCGCCTCCTCGAGCCCGCATTTTCGAAGGAACCTCCCTCGAAGCACCACCTTCTCTAGGGTCCCATCTCGATCCTGTAGAGTAAGCTCGCCGAGAAAGAATATAAATAAAGGAATGGAAGGAGATGCAAAAGAGACAAAAAAAGAGGCACAGCCCGCCGAAACCGGAGGTTATAGGTTTGGCAGGTTGCAGCCTCAATGGCCGGTCGTGCCACTTTATCTCTCAGGAAAGGAAAGAAAAAATTCGAAGGATGAAGTGCCACACTAGGCCCGTGTAGGAGATTGAGCAGTGGTGCATAGTGCGAATGACCGTCTACAAAAAGAGAGAATCAATTTCCCGCCTGTCGTCATCTCGGGCCAACGAAGAATGCGGTAGCATACACAGCAACAACAGCAGTAACAGAACGAGATATTTATGCTCAACAAAGGAAAGCTCCGGCAAAAGCCCATGATGCGGCCTATCAGAAGGATGTCAAACGACCTTGAGGCCACAAACCCCTTGCATGATGTTCGAGAATAGACGACGATAATAAGAATGAATGGGTAAATGAGCTAATGAGGGTACTGGGATAGAAGAAAAAATGCCAAGGCACCTCAATTTATAGGGGGGGTTATGACACGGTCATCGAGGCTTTGGAAGATTGACTAACAGACGCAATTGCTATATTCTTGAAAAAATGAATCAACGGCAGTACATTTCACCTTGGAGAATAAGAATCGACAAGGCATTGAATGATGTCGAACTGTACAAGTCTGTGGGACATCTCAGTTGCCACAAATGTTCGCGCCAACAGTTGCATCATTGATGTGACATTATTGTAAAAAGCTTGAGGAGTCTAGTGTCAAAATCATTTCCCATCGCTTCATTCTGGGAAATGCGGAGACTATCTGTACTAGGCAAAATTAGAGGACTTAATTTCTCGCAATGAAGCCACTTCAGAAGAATGCCTTGACGCCCCGAGGGCGCAGAGCCATGACTTAGTCCCTTGCATCGGGGCTTGTTAAGGCCTGATTTGAAGAAGACAATGACCAAGGCTAGAGCAGAAGGGGAAAGTTCCCAAAGCATACGGCTAGTACTAACAAAGCCGGCATATCCAAGGCCTATACCGAGGCGTCGCATCCAGCCATCCCATCCCCATACTTTACAATTAATTCATATTGTACTATAGCCAGGTTCCCCTCCTATATAAAGGGAACTCACACCACTTTGTAATGATCTGATGTTGTTCCCACTATTCTCCGCGAGTGCAATAATATCTCTCTCTTTTCTCTCTAAACTTGTCCGTCCTTACTAGCTCTAGGCTACCCTTAACATTAACAGTTCTTTATTGGTTTCTCACTCGTTCTTCATTATATTACTTGGTATTGCCCATAGAGAGCCTTATTTGATCATATCTTAATTGTTATCCCATTATCGACTGCCCCCAATACCTCGAGCTCGACTCTGACATCGACCCTGAGGTCCCCTATCGACCAGTCCCATACCCGGATAGCAGGCTCCTTGGTTTGGTTACTGCCTCGTTTTAACATGCATTTCATTGTTAAACTTCACATTCTTAGCATCATCTGCTCTAACAATTAGCTCAAGAATAGATAACATATTTTTAGAATCACATTTACAAATTTAATGATTTTTGCCATTTCCATGGTAAACAAAATATTATTATTAACTAAATTTAACCCATAATCACATGAATATAGTTATTTGAACCAAGAGTCATATCTTTGGGTCAAACAATTTGGCACCATCTGTGGGGATTTCTTAGTTAAATTTTTAGTTTTCTCTAGATCTACAACTAACACGAGTCAGTAACGTCATGAAAAACAAGATCTCCTTTCTTTGTGTACAAAAATCCCAACATGGTAGGTAACTAAGAAGGAAGGACAAGGATAATTAATAGCCTCTTGACCAACCTAATGAACGCCATCAATAAAAGCTGTGAAATGGCAGACGAAGGCGCGATGCCTAGTGCCTTCCCTAGGCGTGATGGTTCACCTCCCCTCACTGCAGCATCACAAAGTCTCGTGGCAAGGGAGCCTCCATATCTGTGGGGGAAGAGACTCCCCCAACTATCGAAAAGCTCCTCGAAGTGTGGCTAACTGACATGATAGTTAGCGTACTTAACAGGCCCACTAGAGGCACAACTATAGAAAATGCAAGGACTTGCATGATACAGCAAGAGGACGAGTAATGCAACTAGCCTTTTCATCCAATGACAGGTATTACTCACAATGTCATTGATAGTGTAGGTGAAAACGCCTTTGCAGCCAGTGTGAAAAGGATGGAAGAAATGGAGAAAGAAAACAAGGCACTCCCAGACCAAATGATAGAACACCAAGAAAGGGTCGATAAAATACCAGGCGCCCATAAGTTATTGCCGAAGAGGGATGCAGGTCCATTCGTCTAACAAACATACAGTGATAACGCTACCCCATATGCTATACCTAAAACATTTAAAATTCTGATTTACCGTAGAATATATGATGGCACACCAACCCTGAAGATCATGTGACTCATTACTTCACCGTCGTAAAAGGCAACGACCTCGCCAAAGAACATGTGTCTTCTATCTTGCTGATAAGTTCGGCGAGACCCTCACGGGAGGGGCATTAACTTAGTATTCGCAGATACTGGTATGCTCCATAGAAACCTTTGAAGAAATTGTCAATAAGTTCGTAACTGCCCATGCCAGGGATAGGAAGTACGAGGTGAGAGTGAACGACATACTTTCTATTAAACAATATCTGGGAGCTAGAGCCACTGAGGGGCTTCTTCCGCGGTTCAACCGAGTAAAGATGAATTTGCCAAACATATCAAAAGGGATAGCAGCGCAGCTTTTTAGAACGGGCTGAGTAGGGATGGTTCGAGAGCAACTAGGAAACTATTGAGTCAGCTGATGAAGTACCCCCAACCACTTAGGACGAAATCCACAATTCTTATTGTGCCAAGGTCCGTGTAGATTAGGATGACTTCAATGCACCAACTCAATGACTAACCTCGATACAAGACAAAATAAGAAAAGATCGACGAGATAATGCTAGAAAAGATCATCCATTCAAACGACCTAACAGGGAACGACATCAGCCATATGTAAGGGCATCCAGTGCGCCCTCTCCCTGCTACAAAAAAGGTCCACCTAGGTCAAGGACGAGAACTCATCGGAACGACCGAGCGAAGTGGCCGCCGAAGATTAAATCAGACCTGCATACTAGAAAATACGACGCCCTCTCTGAGTTCAACCAGGAATGAGAACAAAAAACTGAGGATTGCATAGCCCTAAGGCAAGAAGTCGTAAACATGTTACAACAAGGTCACTTTAAAGAGTTATTGAGCGACAGGGGATGAACCAACTTCGCCAGAGGAGGCGAACACCAACAACTGCCAAAACCACCCTCACCATCTCTAACCATCAACATGATCATCGGCAGCTACGATGACGCTTCCATAAAAAATGGGAATTTCACCAATGCTCACAAACTCAAGCAATCAACCACCCGCAATCAGTACGACGAACTGGAAGAATGTATCATCTTCGATAAGTTGGACGCCGATGGTTTGATATTTCCTCATAATGATTCCTATCACGACCCAAACAATGAGCCGCGATGGGCACTCGCTACCTTATTCAACCGAGTAACAACGTAACGTATCTTTCTTATAACATCATCATATACACGTGACATACGCTCCTAATAGGCCAACATGATCATTTATAAAGTCAAAACATATGCCGATAAGGCCGTACAATCTTTCACGTACACGGCATATGTCTACAAGCCTCTAAGAGTACATAAATATTATAGAAGTCAAGACAGTATTCCTCCATACCAAACAATACATGTCTAAATTATACTAACCAAACACGCAACTCCGAAGCAAATGGAGCGCACCAACATCTTCCGCTGAGCTGATAGCCTATTTGGAGGTCTCTCGGCCTGTCTATTTGGATCTGGGGGCATGAAACGCAACGTCTCCAACAGGCAAAGGGATGTCAGTATGAAAAATGTACCATGTATGTAAGGCACATAAATAAGTACATAACAGAAATAAAAGAAATACGGAGTACATGACTCAACTTGTAAGTCTGAATAACTTTATAAATCATAAAATAATTATAATACCATGCATATGCACATGAATGTCATGTCCGTACATAGGTAAATATTTCATAACATCATCGACCTCTGAGGGTATCCCATCATATCATCTTGGCCACTGTGGGCAAAATCATCAACGTATACCAGCTGATCAGGTGGTGGTGTGTATATAATGCCATAACCTTTCCCATATCCCATATGTATATATTATACATATATATACGCGTATATAACGCCATCTGGTCATGGGTCAATGTACATAAATGCGATGCATGAAAAGTATGTAAATAAAATCTTTCGGAATTGTCATAACACGATTTTGCCTTTGAGTAATATCATAAAGTAACCTCTTTTCAACTTTCGAATTTTTGTGAGACACATGAACAGTTGATAAAATATTATGACACATGAAAATTCAAGAACGTAGATATTTCTGATACTTCTATGAATACAGTCATTTATGGAATTTGTGCATTTGCACGTTTCGCTTTTATCATACGGATCATGCCAAAAGAAAGATTGAATAGCCTTAACATACCAGGTATAAGGAAAACTCTATATAATACTCCGTTAGAAAACCTTCGTTGATTGAGCGAAATTTGGCCCTGCTTCTTCGAAATTCACGGACAAAATTTATTTTGGTTCCTTGAACTTTTTGGAAGGAAATTACGTTTTTGGTTTGAAGTGTTGGAAGGAATAAGGCTTCTGCTTCTTACGTTAAAGCCAAAGACAGAATGTGTCTTCTTTGTTTGAAAGTTGAATTAGAAATATATTATCTGATTTAGATGAAACAAATGAAGTTATTTTATGTCTTGATGATTTGAGTTCAATTAAGCCAAAATTTGCCAATTTCCTTAAACGTAAGTATCTCTCTTTAAATGCCACCTTCCAACCAAAATTGTTATTCACTAAATTGGAGTGGAGAGGCTGCCACATCACCACATAGTCTTTATCATACATATTCCTAATTAATTAGGTTATGTCCTATTACCCGGTAATTAATTAATTACCCGCATAGTTATAAATTATCTCAAATTAATTAAATACTACTCTTTTTTAACATACCTTGTACACCTTATGGTCATGTAGTACCTTGTATAACACTAGTCCATAAATACCGGGTATTTTCAGCTCTAGCCATATTATATCCCAAAATGCCAAATTTCAACTAAATTCATTTTCTTCTACTTGTTTCCCCTCTCACCTTCATGAATTTACTATTCACTTGTAAAATAGCTTAATCCTTATAATCTCCGAATAATCTTTTACTTGGACTAATATCAATTACCGTACGACAAATTTCACGTACAATATTTCAGGGTGCAACATCTTCGTAACTAAATATTACGAAAAGTGACATCAACGTAATATAATACTGCAAGGCATAACATCATCGTAATATAATACTTAACATCATATCATCATCAGAATATAGTACTGCGGAACGAAATATCAACGTAATATTGCGGGGCGTGACATTATTCCCCCCTTTGGAACATTCATCCTTGAAAGTTGACTAATGCTCTTATCATTTTCATAACTTATATCTTCCGAATATTTTAAAACATCCCTTGCCATCTAGGTGATTGTTCTGGGAATAAGTCCAAAGTCTAGGGCATTCCCCCCCACCCCCCTTAATCCTCCTTCTCAACCAACAACTTGTAGTCGGAATTCTTCCAATCTCGTAACTGTTGCTACCTTTCATCATGCAGCATGTACGATTATGACCTTATACATGTGCCCAATCTCTAGGCTTCATATGTAGAGCTTGATAAGATGTCCCTATGGGCATCTATGAGTACACTGAGGTTCTTTGCTCGGTACTTTGTTGATTTCACCAATATTTATCTCATTGCATACGTCCGTTTAGCCATCAGTATGGATTTACTGTCATAACTCTTACTTTAATTTATCGTTGCTGAGGTCTGCTACAAAATTCCAGCTTACTCTCGTTGCTTATTCCATATGTATAAATTTATGTCCTTTAATGCTTCCTCATTACTGCTCATCTTTAGAACGACGGCATAATCTCATCTCATACTTTGTGGCTTTTATCCATCCATTGTTGATTCACCTCAATATTTAACTATAATATACCACTAATAACTTGAAACTTCTTACTCAATATTTTGTCAAAAGGGCTTATGTTACATTAAGGAATATTCGATATAATTTTCCTAATCCACTTAACGGCGATATTGCACTACAATAACCATATTCTATCGCATCCCAAGGTGATTCTCTTACGTGGGTATTTTAATCCAGTAAAATTCATGAATCCCTTTTATTTTATCTTTTTTTTCAAATCATTACTCAATTGAAGGCCCAAGCGTCATCCTTTATCTATCACAATTACACCCTTATTCTACTATTAGGATAACATTCCATCTCGTATAAACGCTACTTATGATGAGTCACTTCTTTGAGTCCATTCAGGCTATACTGAGCTTACTATAACATAGAGAAGCCATTAGCTCCCTTGTTTTCATCGGCCTAATCCTGAGGACTAATCCATTCTCATCACCTCCTGACTTTCTTTCTTATCAGTATTCCTGTCTTCCAACCTTGTCGCTTCACCATACTTTCGCTCGCTACCTATATATATCTATTTATATTACTCATTATCTTTCTTCAACTTGCTTAAATTTTCTTGTGTTATTTTAGAACATCAAGCGAGACATCACATCGTCTCTAACCCTTCTTTACTTTCTTAACTAGACCTCTCGATACCTAGAAATCATTGACTAGAAGATATGCCACTGGCGATATCGCTATAATTCTTGGATATTGAATCCTTGTACTTCTGGCCCTTTTATCCGAAGTATGGACTATTTATGATCTTCTGCCTTTTAGTATCTAGTACGTTGTTCGCCTTTATCTCATTTACCTTAAAATCTCGCATCGTATATTCTATCTCTCTCATGACCTCCCTTCTATCTAGGTGTAATTCACATCCGTAACTTGAAGCTCTATTATAATACTTGTGCATGTGGTACATACACAATCTCGTGCGAGTTTCATATAAATTCTTATGATAGTGGGACCCTTCTAACTGGCTTTATCGTAGAGTCGTTATAGAACATAGTTGTTGTGCTCTCTCTCTTGCACCTCTAATATTAAGAGTGATTTTGCTATGTTCTCAATCATGATTCATATAACTTCTGGGTCCAATAATCATATTTCTTATTTACTTTGTTGATGTAACTCTTTAGTTTCCTTCTTCTTTTGATCGGCCTTTATGCTAGCTAATGTTATCTTCCAATCTGCGGCTCATGTTATTAGTTATTACTTTATCCTTCCATGGCCGCTATGTAATATCCATGACAAAATTGTCTAACAATTCATTCTTTTGTCTATGACCTGGGCTCAATTCTTTTAGTTTAACTTATACCGAAATCTTTTACAAATGTACGATTGTCAACATATATGATGCATGTATAAAAATCCAAACTCTTAAGCGCATTCATAGTGTCACCAACTTGGTATCATTGATCAAATAATTCCTTTCGTTCCTTCTCAACTTTCTTTTAACGTAAGCTATTACCTTTCCTGACCTTCATTCGCCCTTGTTGCGTGCATACTTAGCTTATCTTAGCTCCCACGCATGCCGGAATTTCCGTACAACTCATATGATCTTTGAATATTTCTTTTGATTTTTACTTCTCGTTCACTAGCCATGATAGATTCCTCTTTCTTATAGAGGACGTACAATATTGTTTTGAAACTATTGTTACAAGAACATTTCCTTTTTAGGTCACTGTGCTAGGTTGAAGCCTTCTTCCTCATTTTCTCAGCTAGTCCTTCACTGTAGTACTTAGAGAGGATCTTCTGACTCTTGTAAAAATGCGATCTTATTATATCATATTCACGATAGAATATTTTATGTTTGTACTCACTTGTAATTATCTTTAGTTACTTACCTCCACACTCATCTGCTCATATAGTTGCTTTTGAACTGAAGTTTACTGTCTACCTAGTGGAACTATCTTTTCTTCCCGTAACACTCATGCAGTACCTTTAACTATCCCAACTCTTATTTAAATATTTCTCAAGTATTACAATGTCATAACTGTGGAGCTAAATTCACTATATTTTAGGTTGTACTATCTTTATCTTACATGATCTGCTTGACTTATTTGTAACCTCCTGTTTAGCCATAACTAGGATATTCCTGATCAATTACTAACTACTCATTGGTCCATTCTCATCTCAACATTTCGTATAATCTTTCTTGGGTTATTTCCTTGGTCTTAACTTACGTCTCACACTGGCTCCTTAATTATCAATAACATTTCGGACATGAACACCTTGACGTCATGCTTGCCAAATATTATTGAATCATAGCGTATTCGTAAGATTTGGATAAGTGTCATCTCATTCCTATTTCACTTATCGCATTCTTCCTTTACAATTCCATAGTCACTAGAACCTCTTAATTCTTACTTAATAGTACATCACTCCATATTCCCCCTTTTAGGGATGTACAAAGAGTTAGAGCTATGACGTCCTGCCTATAGATGTTTTACCTTTTCATCTTTGGCATCCTTTCACATCATCAATGACCCTTACTTGCCTTGCGATAATCTTTCTGTACCAAGGATAGCAAAATTCCTTACTCACGAGGGTGAAACTTAGTATAACTGGCACCTACAATCCCTTAAGCTAAACTTTGCTCACATTGCTTGTTGCAGGGAAGCGTCTTCTTGAATGACCATTCTATGAATTTCTCATGAATCTTATTTTTTCGTCCATTCTATTATTGGCAGAACAAAATCTAAAATTCTTATGATGGCGACTATCATCAGTCATTCAGTCCATAATTCATGTTTAGTTTATCTTGTTTACCAGTCCATACTGGTTCTATTACTCTGGGTCTAACTTTTCCACTTGGTAATCACACTAGAGTTGTGAACTTATTTCTCGAAATGAGGACATGATTATATGGCCTATACTTTTTTGTTGTCCTAAGGCATGTCACTTCTGGTTTCTTCTTTCTCTTGACTATAGATTTTGTAATTTTGTCATCTTTTGATCTACTGTTGTTATCCATGTACCACATTTTACTCATACCTTTTCATTAACTCTCTTTTTATTTTCTCGCTAATATTTATGTCTATCACTTTATTCAAAAAAAACTCGTACAAAACATTCTTTTGCTTTTAGCCCCCCTACTCCATCCATTGATTCCTCGAATTGCCTAACATTTTATTTTCTACCAGGGATGGGATCCATAATATGATAATATTTATCCCTTCAAGACTTCAAGTGCCTATCCTTGTAGCACTCACATCTAGCTGTATTATTTTAGAGTGCACAATCTGGGTGTCTCACAAGGAGATCTATTAACACATTTACAATATCCTTTGGAAATGTCCACTAATGCAAATAATCCATCAACTATTTGGGTTACTTTAAACCCAGCCGGATCCTGATATCCCGTCCTTCTCTTAAACTATATAGGTTAGCTCCCATAGTGCATAACCGAGATGGGTGTGGCCGATTGTACATACATCTGTTATTGTTGAAGGTAACTTAAAAATGATTATACTTCTCTGCTTGAATTGTAGATAATGTTCATCTTTACTAACTAAGTACCTCGTACCCCTCTTCAACTTGCTAATTTTACTTGTTGAAACTTGTACCCTCTGATTCTTTAGTTAATTTTACCCTAGTGGATAGGCATTCTTGCCTTAGAAATCCTTATCAAGAAGCTTGCACATCTTAGTATACACATGATCTGCTGAATACCTCATCTTTATCCAACATAATCATAATGCAAAAATCGAGTTCCTCTGACTCTACTCTTCCACAACTATATCTCTTCCCAATCGTCTTTCTAGATGTAGGTATCATCTTATTATGAATGATATAAAAAAAAAGAATCTTGTAATTTGAATTCTTATAAGTGAGCTCTACCACACGATCTAGAGTAAGAAGAAAGAGTGACAATCCTAAATGCCCTGCATCCTCCTACTTATAAGTGTGGTGCATGACACACCCATAAGCAAGACTCTCCTAGACATGGCTAGTAGACTCCCTAGGACATAACTGCTCTGATACCACTTTTGTCACGACCCAAATCTATGGGCCACAACGGGCACCCGGTACCTTACTCAACCAAGTACCAACGTAACATATCTTTTGTCGATGCCCCTTTTTCCTCACAAAATTGGGTTTATAATATTTGGTCGGACAACTCTTTTCCTTTTGGGAATTGGGTTTGCAATTTTTGAATATTTGCCACCTAATGATTAAGTGCATTAGGACACTAAAAATGAATTTGATTTAGAATACTAGAGTTTGGGTAAGGGCTTGAAATTATCTCGAGGGGAAGGTGTTAGGCACCCCTCAAGATCCACTAGTGTGGTTCCCGGCCATGCTACAATTGTGACTTTAAGTACAAACAATAGGTAAACAAGCAAGAATTTTAAATACTAGGTAGCTTTCACATAAGAAATACAAGAAGTTAAAGAGGCTGAAATTTTGAAGAAAATCATTTTAGAATTCTAAAAAAACACACAAGTAAAGGGGAAGTGGTTTCCACAAAATTGATGCAAGTTAATTAAAGTAGAAGAGGATAAAGAAGCGGAAAATTGAATAGTTTTTAAATTCTAAAAATTATAGACAAGTAAAGGGAAAGGGGGGTCCTAGGTTTATAAATAATATGGATCACCCCACACAACACCCGGCAACCATTTATACACGTAGTGATATCGCATGGTCATCATATCCATATCTACCCGTCCCACACATTTAAGGTAATAAATGCGGAATAATATCGTTACTTGTTTCATGCTATTACCCATCCCAATTCTATCAATCCCGGAGACATTTGGGACTACTAGTCCTAAAGGGGAGGGAAATGTGGATTTGGTATGGTTTAAAAGAATAAAATTCTGGAGCGACAAACAAAATACATAGAAACAAATATGGGATACACAGAACAATTAAAAGGCTCACGCAAGCCTCCTCACTTAAAAGCATATTGTTTTGCATGACTTACAAATACTGGTTATGGTCTGAATTAAATTTAAAGTGTTAAGACAGGCTGATTTATCACATATTTCTCAGATAAGAAGTCTGAATTAGGCCTACCCCTAGTTGTAATAATCAAAGACTGATGTAGTTAATTAATTACCTAATGACTTGCCTAGGTGACACCTATAGGAATGATATCTAATAATGCAGGAGTATGTTGATTTTATGGAAGGCTTACTTATTATAGAAAAACCTAAGTTCTGCAGATATTAAACGACACTACTACTGGTTTTAGACTTGTAAGAGAGATAGACGATTCAGATTCAGTTAGTTATTCCTATAGGCATGCTTTCTAAGCGTGATTGATTTTAAAACGCTTATAAAAGTGCAGGAATCTTATAGACATGGTATCTAGAGTGCAATTTGTCATTTGAGCCTATAAATTGTTTGCCTAGTGATAGATTATATGCAAAAGTGCAGAAAAACCCTATAGTCATGATCTCTATATGCACAAGTACAAAAAAACTTATAGTCATGATTTCTATATGGAGAAGAGCAGAAAAACCTTATAGTCATGATTTCTATATGTAGAAGTTTAGAAAAACCTTATAGTCATGATCTTTATATGCAGAAGTGCAGCAACTATAGGCAGGATTTCTACATGAAGTGCATAAGTGCAGAAAATATAGGCAGGATTTCTATATGAAATGTATAAGTGAAAAACATGCTGTGATTGCAGAAATGAACACCTAGGATCATGATGTCTACCTGTATGCATACATGAATGAACCTCCCCTTTTCATTATAAATCCCATAAGTTATTACAAATTATTACAACCCAAAATGAATAAAGAAAAGTAAAATTACATTAGAAATTAAACTACAACCAAGGAACCTAATTCAAAATCAAGGTCTAAAACATGAAATAAACCAACTTCCAGAATCAGATTTCCAAAGCCATTCTCATTTCTTTGGGTGTGTCAGAGTTCCCAGGAGCTTCATGAACTCCGAACAGTGCTTACACCCAAATATATTGCAGAATTGCATTAAAGTGCAGTGTGGAAGGGTCAGCCCTCAAATGTCCAAGTTCAGAGAGAACTCAAGGTCCCAAAGTAGGGCTCATAGGAGGGGGGCAGAACTTAGAAACTAGGAATGAGTGTAAGTTAAATAGAGGGGATTCTGGGAAAAGCCAAGACAGGCTGGTGGCCATACCCAGCAATTAGGAGTGCTGGCACACCCCTAACCAGCCTGTTAGACAAATTGTTTGGGAGTTAGGATCTCTTAAAAGATCAAGCCCAGACATGAACAATAATTTAGGTGCTGCCATGCCTAAACTTTAACTCAAGCACATAGATGGGAATAAGGGTATAGGGATTCACAGGTAGAAACATGTTCAAAGAAATTGACATTGCTAATTAACATGCAGTAATGCAACCACAGGGGTGTAGGGATTCATGGTAGAAATATATGCAAGGGAATAGACTTGCTAATTAACATTAAACATAAGTAGTAAAATAGACAGGGATGTAGAAACTGTAAAGTAAACACATTAGGATGAGGCAAAAACTTTAATTAGAACATACTAGTTTCATGGAAACAAAAAAGTAAAACAGTAGCCTTGAAACCCAAATAGCAAGCAAACAATCGAAAAGATCTCAAAGGAGAGTAGGATGTTGAAAGAGTATTGAAATTCAGAGTGTGAGGTAGGTAGTGTAAAATTGGAGGTGTGTCGACGCCCCCTTTTTCTAAGGCGAAATCGGGTTTACGACATTCGGGAGGACAACTCTATTTTTGTTTGGGATTTGGGTTTTTGGAATTTGAGAGTCGCCACCTAATGATTATAGTGCATTAGGACACTTTAAGAAGGGTTTGAGTTGAAGAAACTAGAGTTCGGGTAAGGGCTAGAAATTATCTCGAGAGGAAGGTGTTAGGCACCCCTCAAGATCCACTAGTGTGGTCCCGGCCATGTTACAATTGTGACTTTACAAAAGACTTGTTTCCAGATAAAGATGGATTTTCAGTAAAAGAGTGACCTCCACAGAGTCACAACAGGAATGAGAGCGACATAATTTAAATTAAAGAAAAGATGATTATCTTAAACTGATAAGAACATGGTTAATCGATTCTTATTAGGGCCTAAAGCTTGCTTAGGCGACATATAGGTTGCCTAATCACCCTAAAGGGGTGAACATGCATATTAATCCCAGTTTTAAAAGGACACACCTAACCAAACTTGTATTAACGGTTTTAACCATACTGGTGAGGCGTTCAGCTAATTGCAACTCAGACAGAATAAAACCCTAAGTGACATGGTGTCTAATGCACACAATAGTCCTAAAACATGGTCTCTAAATACTAATGAGAATGCAGCAGTAGTTTCATGACAAATACTTGTTGGTTATAATGGATCATGATTACGAAATGAGTGTGATAACTGGCTGAAAGTAAGAGCCTAAAAATAGGATTGCTAGTATATGAGATGCATGTCCTATACATGATTCTATTGCACAAATAAGTAAGTAAAGTCCTATAAGCATATTTTGTACCCATTACTTTAAACTAAACATGCGTAACCCCTCCCAATTTCACTATAACCCCAATCGCTTGTTACCAAATTATTACAAACCATGATAGTTGAATTACAATATTAAAAAAAAAAAGCTATTCTATAGGGATCCTTCAACCAGGCCCAATCTTCCAACCTCACTTCTTTCGAGTTTCACAACCATGGTTTGGGTGCGGCAAAGCTCTCTAGGGCCCCATTGGGTCCCTGGCCAATACTGGCACCCATACATTTACCAAAAATGTTGAAGAAGTGCAGTGTGGAATTACTAGCCTTGTGCGTCAAAGTTTAGTGGGTACTTATAGGTACCCAAAGCAATTCTTACACGAAGGGGGTAGAACTTAATCTCTTATAGTAGTGAGAGTGTGTGATAGATTTTTTTAAAGAAATTGAGTTGAGAAAGGAAAACAGTTTAAAATTGATCCATATAGAATCAGTTCAAGAAAATAATAAAATAGTGTGACAGTTTTTGTAAGAAGGTGAGACAATCTCAGATTGGAATATCATACATAGTTCAGGGAAGCAAACACAAACAGGGGACAAGGGACATGGGGACAAGTAGTTCACATGTAAGGGAACAATTGCACATACATAGATATTAGAGAAAAATCATTTCAGAACTTAAACAGTCACAAAATATTTCATCCTAAAAGGTTCAGGATTACATGCTGATAATGTAATGGGGTTAGGGGTAGGGAAGAATATGCATTAAACAAATAAGGGAAGCAGTAGGCATGCTAAATTAAAGGAAAGATGGTCACATTTATCAACTTACACAGAGGCATACTAATTGCAATGAGAACTGCAGAACCATAAGTAGAAGCATAAAAGAAATAAGAGGAAATGCAATACACATAAAAACATGTTGTTTTGGAAACTGTAAATCAAATATAGGACATACCAGTCAAGAGTGAGATAATATAGAACAATAATGTGCGGGGAAGTATAGCAGTAGTGTGTGCAGACCAAGAGATGCAATGTATAGAGCAATACATCAGTGGAGTAACAAGTTACTCAGTCTTGGCATTCAGCCGACTAGGTAACCAGTAGTCAATAGGAGAAGTGAGAGAGAATATGTAGAAAAATAAGAGAGAACAATGAGTATGCTTATGTGTGTAAGAGAGAATTCAGAATAGTCTTTGTTCGTGTGTTATGCTAAAGAGACGGTAGACTATTTATAGTTTAGAAAATAGGTGGAAAATAAGGTAACACATATAGACTGATCATAATTTTAGAAATAATACCAAAAAGAATTAATTAAAGAGTCGGACTCCCTTCCATTAGGGAGTGATAGTTCAAACGAGTACAAATTGTATCAAATAAGGAAAATAATTATTTGCAAGACTAATATTTCCATAATAGGAATAGTAAAACTGTGGTGCATGTGATAAGGACTGAATACAGAATATTTTCAAGTAAGGAAAGTATAATGACAACATATTGTGCACACAAATTAGTTCAAATAATCACGGATGAGATTGAAAATCACAGGGAATCAGTACTAAGTAAGGACAACATTTCACAAATAAGGAAGTGATTCAAAAATCAGTGTAAAACTTCTAAGGAAAACATATACAAAATCAGGGATTTCAAGAGATGCACAAAATCATTAGGATATTTGGTAAACGATGAACAATTAGTCCTATTAAACACAATAGGCATAAAAATTAGAGAACCCTAAGCAAGAAATCACATAATCAGTATAAGGATGGAACCCTAATAGCAAAATTAAAGCATAGAACTCAGAGAATAACCAGAAGATCACACAAACAAGCGAATAACACAAACGTAAACACATAATACTTAAAAAAAATTAGAAGATATAGTGATTTCGAAAGGGGTTCAGAAAACCCTAGTTTTTTAAAAAAAGAAAAAAATGTTTAAACTTGAGCCATCGTGAAGATCGAGTAAAGAGTAGTGTAAAACATAAAGGTGAGAGTTTAAATTTTTTTTAAAAATAGAGATTTGAGAGGTCTGGGTAGAGATTAGGGTTTCGTAATAAATGAGTGAGAAGTAAGAAAAACCTGGCTCTGAAACTCAGCAATAATGGTGTCCACAGCACCATCGTACCAAAACCCATAAGAGAAAGGCCAGAGACAGACCAGGCAGAGCTTTCAGTGACCATCTCTTATGGTGTAGGCTCCTGGGGTCTCAAAGATAGAGGTAATCAACGGGATAAGGCTTCACGGCGACTGGTGGTCGAAAGAGGTGAGGCTAGAGGTGGGCGGAGAGGCCGCGAGTTCATAAGAGGAGAAGATAACCCGAAGGTTCTAGAGAGAAAGGAGAGGGAGAGCCAATATAGAGAGAG